>PNEQ01052925.1:17461-42731 GCA_003012365.1 Medauroidea extradentata | reverse complement strand
CGCCGTAGGAAGGCTCGGAGAATCCAGCAGACCCCGCACCACTCCGCGCAAGCAAATAGTCCCTCGTACTTCGGCTCTTCTCGGATATCACGCCAACAAACAAGTTCCCATAAATACATAATCGGCAATCAACCACTGGCAACCACTATAACCACTGCAAGTCAATCAAAATAAGCATGTGGCGAACCACACGCCACACGTTTACTATACAAAAAAGTTGACTTGACGCTTGTGTACATCTTTTTCCTAAGTTCATAACTTAGCCTAATAAAGTGGCCATTTAAAAATAGTTTTAGCACAATAACTTATATCTTAGAAAATATTTTTCTGAATTTCATAAAACTAGGAAAACACATACTTCTTAGTAAGCTCACTTCATTTTAGTGTAATTTCGTTCACGTTGTGTTAATATTTTTAAAATGGTGGCAATTCTCAATTTTTTTTTAGCACAATATGACATCCGAAGAAATAATTTCCTTAATTGTATTATACTAGCTCACAGTAGCGTGATCCTGCTCTTTACACGCCCGTGGGTGACTGAATCCAAACTTTGGGAACGGCTAATCACCTATCGATCCCACGAGCTCGGTCATCCGGCATGGATGTTAGTGAGATATGCAGGCATAATGTCACATATAACAGATCACCTTGCGCTACGCTTACAGCGTGTGCAAAACATGTGTATATGCCTAGTATATAACCTTAAACCTAGAGACCACGTGAGTCATTTCCACAACCAAGCTTCCTGGCTGAAACTTAATGAAAGATGAACTTGTCATATCTAACATTATTACACAAAATTCTTAATACCTTTACACCACACAGTCTATCTGACAGCGTTTCTCACTTAAATTCCTTGCGTGATGTCAACACCAGATCAAAATATGCCAGCAAGATTTTAATTCCGGGTCACAGGACAACGTTCTTTGCTTAATCTTTTACTGTGTATGTATCGCGTGTATAGAATGGTCCGCCGCAAAATCTGTGTGAAATAGAAAATACAAATACTCCAAAAAAAATAATAAGATACGAGACTTTTTATTTTCAAAACTGCGGTACAGATTACAAACGTCCACTTTCATGTATGTATGTTAACATTGCATTATTGTGCTATGTGTATGGTTATATTGAAGGGCATATTATTATTGTTATTACTTATATCATGTTTATTTTTTAAATCAAACAAAGTGTTTGTACGCTGTCATGAATAATTTACACTTCCTCACTGTGTATTTTATTTATTTTTATGTTACTATGTTACTTATGTATTAATTATTTTGTGTTTCATCCCATGTGTACTCTTGATCCTTATTCATATTTGTAACCATATTGATTTAAATAACATATTATCATCGTAACTACGCCATTAATAAAGCCTTATTATTATTATTATTATTATTATTATTATTATTATTATTATTATTATTATTATTATTATTTTTATCATTAAAATTATGGTGCTAATGTGAAGACTTTAATAAGCACTTGAAGAGTGGCAATAGAACCGCCTACAACAATCTTAAAATGGGTTGCACTGTATTCGTAAATATTTTTTTTCTTTTTTACGAAACTGTTACACATGTGCCAACTGCGTAGATGTACGAATAGAATATACCCTTCAAACAATGACGGAATGGTGGTAAAAAAAAAAAAATAAATTTACGACGTCCTTCATAATGTCTAAAATCAGCTTTCTCAATTGTTGAATCTGAAAAACTACTCACGTGTTTCATGTGAAACTACTGTAGGAACATGCAATGTATTTTCGTAAAACTTTCCACGAGTAAAATTACGTGGTGTTTGCTGAATGTGTCAGTCAGGCGAGTGATCTACGATACCACTGCGCCCAATTTTAATGTATTTCGCGTGATATCACATCAGATGGGCTGGTCAACTTCGCCTTTGCGCCGTCCCTCATTCACACGAATACACGGCCAGTAAACGGTCGCGTCAACGTCTCGTGGTAAGCGAGATTATTAAATAAGGGACAAGATGAGAAGTAACCATCGCCTGTAGTAGGGAACAACCCCAGCTTCAACAAGGTGTAATTTCAGTAGGCTGCACAAAAACCAAAAACAATATTAGCGAACCAATAATATAAGCCAGCTCCTTACGAACACGCGTGCACATTTTTGCCACGTGTATAGTGGAAGATAATGTTATCGATATTAATTTCATATTACATCAAATGTGAGAGAAGTATGCACAGTCTTCCTTAAAACAGTCTTAGGAGGAGTAATAATTAAAACTCAATTAAATCACCTTTAGAAACTGAATATATCTGTATTGTTCGCCTTTCTAAGTACATAATATACAGGATGTCCCACAAGTTCAGTCTCATAGGACTAGTCACATTCCGCACGTGCAAAGCTAATCTTAGCCGTAAGTTAAATTATTTTCTGTCGTAATGGCACGTCGAGGTGAACACACTGCCGTCGTCCTACTTCAACACGCTGCGTCACTGCTATAGTTCCACATTTAATACATTTGTATTTCGCGTATTTCCCTTACTGGACTTAGACCAGACTTACGGGACAATCTCTATATGCGTATTTTGTTTGGATAATTCTACATTGTAAACATGTTTAAAATTTGCAATCGCTTCGACTTTATTAAGTACTATCAGTTATTTTGTTATTTTTGTCAATACTTACCCAACGTGTAACAAATAACCTAATTAAATAAACTCAAATATTTTCATTTTATGTCTTTCGGTAGCCTCCTGTTTACTGACATTTAGATGAACGTCTCAATACAGTTCACTTACGCGACGATGATGTAAAGAAATGAGACTTCTTACTTTAATACGGAGTCGTGATTCTTAAATAGAAAATATATATATGTAATGATCTACAATTTAAATTCAGGATCAATGTGAAATGTATACACGAATTTTAAATTTAAATGCTTTGTTTATTGATTGTTGGGATATTTTTCCGTGGTTTTTATATGTATATTAAATATAAAAATACCCTTTATTTAAATTGATAATTACTGGTATATGATTTTCAATTTTCTTTTTGTTTGCTTCTCAAAACATTAACATTTATGTTGTGATGAGACATATGAGCTTTGAAGAACTAGCTTTAAGTCCCTTATTAACTCATTTACTGATAGTAAAAGAAAATTTACATTATCTGACATTTTAATACTTGATAAAGCCCTATAAAATTGGCCAAAAATTGGGGAAAGCTGTAAATAAATAAAATTCACTGAGGGCATCACAAATTACAAGTAACACAATTTCTAACATTATTCTGACAGGAGCTTTACGTACTATGGCCGAAAATCCATGCAATTTTTGCTTTTTTTATATAGTAACTGGAAAACGGTGTACTTTTGGGCAGACGACATTGTTTCAGAAATTGCAGATAATTCAATTCTGCATTAAATATGTACAAACACTTTGAAATTCGATCAAAATTTATGATGAAAATTGGTTGTCAATAATGGTTCAATTACATCGTTTTAAAACTTCTTAAGGGAAATACAATTTTTTTATACTTATTTAACTTTGGAAACCGACAATATGTCAAACAAATACCTTCCTAAATTCATAGTGGTCTTAATGACTCACTATTCTCCAACTTTTTCGTTATTTAGGTTCCATTTTATTCACCGGAATGTCTCTACTATATGGATAGCCCAATTCATAAATGTTAATGAAACTAGTAGCAACCTCGTAATAGTCAGTGTAAGTGAAATCCGAATATGTGTATAATTGGGGCAAAGCCGTGGAAATTGTACTGAAATGTCTGTGTGGGGAAGATAGCTGAGGTTTTGGAAATCATCTAAATACAGAAATAATTGTTCCTTTAAAATTACAAGAATAAAATGCGTATGATATCATTGTTCACTTATAAATTGGCAGCTCAAAATTACCACGTCTAGCAGGCAGTTGAGGACACAGGTCCCACGTTGGTTAGCACTGCAATTGATGTCGCTGGACTGGGTGAAACTGTTGTCATTGTGGGGGAAATCATCGGTGAGTTAGTTTTTCTGACTGAGCAGGAGCAGCCACAACACTTCTGTAATGCCTTCCTTCAGAAAACTGGATAGGACACCATGATAACATAATGTACACTTCAACACATTGTCCGCATTTTTCAGATTGGGGAAAACAAAAATAGTCAACATATTTGAGGAACTCACCATTGAACTGTTAAAAATTGAATATTTAGATCACAGCATTCAACGTTCCATCTTCTACCAAACGAGGAAGACAATACGTTTGTTGTATTTATAATTCTTGAATTCAGTTCTTTTATTCATCTTTTTATTTACATGAAAGTGTCCACATACAGCGTATCATGTAGGAGAGGATCGAAAGTAAAATTATCTGAGATGATGTCGACATCCTCTTCACAGGAAGAAAAGTCAGTTGCAACATTTAGAGATCCTGACGCTACACCTGTTCATATTTCTGATGCAGGAGCCAGGTTTATTGTGACAATGTACAATGATTGCATTGCCGAACCAGTGAATGAGACATGCCTTGATCTCTTTCAGAAGGCCCTTCCAAAAATGACTTCAACTTGGCATGTTTGACTCCAACTGCAGCTGCTTGCCACATTCCCTAAGGGTATACATCCAGGTGCAAGTTTGGAAAACAACTTCCTCAATCCGCAACAGTGGGACTGGAAGACCACCAAACATAACCGCCTGCTGAGCGCGACAGACCGACCAGCAGCACCCCATAAACTGCTGAGCCAGATTCCATGTACTTGTGGAAAGGGACGTTGAACAACCTGTTCTTGTCAAAAAGCTGGAACCTAATGCTCTGCAGTCTGCACTCACTGCAAAGGACATAATTGCTACGATTCCCCATTTGGGGTCGAATGTCTTCAAGCTGACGTCTCTACTTTGAAGAGGAAGTTGAATTCATCGAAGATCATTCGACTTTGGATCTTACATGTTACAACTTGAAGCTTTTGAACACTGCGCTGCTGGTCCATCTTATACAAAAAAAAAAAAAAAAAACGAAATAGACAATACATTAATTTTGTTGCGTTGATGATTATTGTATTCAATCCTTTATTAATTTTTGTATTTTAATGACATTTAATTTTTTAATTGAATATTTTAGCATTAAATTCATTAGTATTTCTTGAATTTTGCATTGAAACATATATATTGACGATTTTTTATACTATTCATTTTATTACTAGAGCCACGATTTTATGGCGAAAATATTTTTCCATCATTTCGTTTCAATGGCTTATGTTCACATCCGCAACTCTGTTTCATGGTCAGTGATTGGACGTTTTAACTGTCACTTGTCTTGAGGTTCCGCTGACAAATCACAGACGTATTGCGTCACAATAGCCTTATTGTGATTGGTACAGTCAAATGAGGGACGTGTCTGAACAAAGACCCGCTTCCAATAGCCATGAAGCAGAGATGCCGAGTTGCACGCGAGACATTGAAACAAAATGTTGCAAAAATCTTTTCGCGACAAAATCGTGGCTCTGTTTATTAGATATTTACGTGCCGTTTTCATTTCTCGTCTCGTGCTGCGTTTGTAAGAACCCACGCCTATTGATTTGGTCAATGTACCGCTGAGCTAGTCGTGGACGTGTGGCATTGGAGCATTAGCCGCGCCCCAGTAGATACCCGGGCATTTCACTGGTTCCACGACCAGACGACTAGACTCCACACTCCTATGTACACTAAGTCTTCAGCTACTTGTTCACTGTCTGATACTCCAGTGAGTGGCCAGTTGTACAGTACATGTGACAAGGTGCCGCGTGAGTGTTTTCATGCAGGGCTCCTGTTGGTTCACAGTCCTCAAGAAAGACTTTGAGTCACTGTTAGAAAAAATTTCCGTGAAATTACGGAAAAGGACAGGTAACAAATTATCCAGATATCTTCGTATTTTTATTTGACAACGGAACCCTCCATAAAATTACGGACAATCCGTTTTTCCTTACAAAAATTAACATTCTTGAAATTACCGGCTCTCCTTTTTCCAGAAATATAAAATACTCTAATTTGTGTATTCTCGGGACATCATTTAATACCCCGAAAAGTTTTTCCACTTTGTCAGGATTCTAACCTACACCCTTGAGATTACCAGGTAGACACACTAACCAATTATTTTAATTTTAGTTTTCAATTTATTTAATTTTTTTTATATCAATATAAAATGTTTGGTACAATGGTAAGGCTATCGCCTCGCCACTGCACCAAACATCATCCCCTACTCCTTTATGTTGACTAATTCATGTAAGCCCCAGTCACTTTGTTTTTGTTTAATTGTCGTAATTGTACATTGGCGTGTGGCACCCAGACAAGACGAACACAAACACCCAGTCCTGAACCCGAGGAATCCATTACACCACAGCGACAAGATAGTCAGTAAGAGAGTTCCATGCGGTGGTAAAAGACAAACTTTATAAGAGACAATTTTGTTATTGATATCCTGATTTTACAGAATTTCATCAGTACCATTATAAGAAAAAGATGTTCAGCCGTTTGCCCATGCGCGATGCGAGTCCTTGGCTGTATTGCACGTCGCTCCGCATTTCTTCTCTTCCTTTCGCACCGGTGTGAATGCACATTAACTCTAGGCGTCATAGTGATAATTAATACCAGTATTTTTTTTTTTTAAAGAAAAAGCAATAATAATGCTTTACAAATTGTATAAACATATTTACATGAATTTATGGAAAGTTACGGTCAATGATGCGTAAACTGGCAACACGGACAAACTTCCGTAAACAAAATATTAAGGAATCCACTTCCGTAAAATTACAGTAATTTTCTGTAAATATTTCCGTGAATTTAAGGAAATTTTTAACGGTGTAACAGGCAATTGCAAAAGTAGTAAACGTGTGGAGATGTTTGTAATCTAATGTCTTCTTAAATTATTTAATGAAATTTACTGGTCTCTATTTGTGTGACGTGGCATTTATGTGGCATTTTTAAGTATTAGGTACATCGCCGTAAAGTGATGATATCTTTGGAATACCAACTTATCTAAGAATAATAGTTGAAAAATATTATTTATTATACGTCCGATGTTAACTTTTGAGTATGGTATAACTCATACACTTTCAATGTTACTTTCGGATGCTTTGTTTATATTAAAAAGAGGCAGGAAAAATCAAATTATCTAAAAAAGGAAAAGTATCCAGAGTTTAAAAAATTTTCACCTTATCCCGAACCGCCTGTATTAACAATAATCACGCCAATCCATATTGTGTTCTAAATACTGAAGCAAATCCTAAATATATATAGTTTTTAAACGGGCTGAATATAATTTGGAGCTTAAATTTGACATTCTCTCGCCAAGCAGAATTAGAGGCCGTTCTGGCCGAATGGTCAGACGATTCGTCTCTCACCAAGACGATCCGGGTCCGATTTCCGGTTGGGTCGGACCCTGGATTTTCGCATGTAGGAATCGAGCTGGACGATGCCGTTGGTCAGCGGGTTTTCTCCGGAATCTCTCGTTTTCCCCGCACATTCATTCCGGCACTGCTCCATACTCATCTCATGTCACCTCTCACCAGCACTAAAGTCCTCGATGTTAAGCTCGGAACAAAAATATCTCACTCACTCATCCAAACAGAATTACTTAATTAAAAAAAAAAAAAAAAAAGAATGTAACGGAGGGAAATAATTACACAAGCTTTCAAAAACAAACCTTGCGCAAGAAATTTTCTGAATATAAATACTGTTCGACGAAGTATACATATGATAATATATTCAATATATTACTAACACATGTGTAGCTTTGATAATATACACAGCCTTAGGAGCTACTTTGCATAACAGAAAAAAGTGACAACGGTAACTTTCGATTACATTCATTTCTTGCTTGGAGTTGTACATTCAAGTAACAAACAATACTAAGCGTAGGTAGGCAAGAGGAAAAAAAGTATTATATAAACCTGATTTTGTATCTGCAGGCAATGCATTAGATAACATTCTGATGTATACAACAATTTAAAAGACCTAACGAATCATTTTAACTATCGTACTATAATCACAATGCGTCACTTTAAATGTCAGTGCTTTCGAAAGAAAATATTTTAAAAGATCCATTATAATATATTTTATATATGGTTGTTTTAATGATTGCTGAAAACATTTGACTGTCTCAAATACTTGAAAGCCGCGATTTGAACGGAAGCAAATATTTAGATGTAGGCAAAGTGGGTTTAAATTGTTTTAAACTGAAATCTGTCTGCCGTGTACTACTCACCACTGAACCTCTTAGTTTTTTATTCTAAAAACGTACAGAGGAATATCTAGTGAAAAAAATAATCACAATTTATTAGAATGCATAGAAAAAACAACTATAAAATTAGTAGAAAAATGTCCATTGCAAGAGTCGAGGTATTGACTTTCATACAATTTTATTGGCTCCTACACATTTTAAAAACGAAATGGATCGCAAGATTATTTCCCATGTAAAAAAAAACGGAACATAATATTTCACAAGGAGCTTCAGAGATCTCCGTTATATGACAGGTCTTTTTAATCAAATGTCGCAAATAGCAGACGTCGATGGCTGACGAAGGATGGGGGAACTCTGGTTCTTTGACTTGTCTAAAAGGAAAATATCAGCTGCCGTAACCACATATTGTAGTCGTGAGGAACCCCGTGCCTGACTCTATGGAGCCCAGAAGAAATTAACTCTGCCATCGACCAATATGAAGTTCGGATTTCAAATACAGACCCAATTTTCTTACGGACAGGCACAGCCGGTGAGTAAAAGATGAACTCGCACTTTTATATCTTTGTACTTTTGCCTCAAATGTGCCAGCTACAGATACTTATGTCTGTGAGTTCAGGAACAATATTCTGCAGACTTTCCAGCTGTTTTGTGGGGTGCGATACGCAAGGAAGACTTGAGAGACGACTTCCGTTTCCATCCCTTCAAGTATATCAGTATTTTTTCAATCATGTCTTCTGACCTAACAAAAAAATTTTCAATGAAAAAAAAAACGTGATGGTTAGTAATAATTTCCTTTAATCAATATAAATCGTTTTCTGAACAATACTCACAAAATAATACGTTGTAAATTTTATGTTCTGTTTAACTATAATTATTGATGTCTGATGAAATACTGTTTAATAATATTCCTTATAACTGCATTACGCTTTCAAAAAAAAGTGGAAGGATTCGAACACAAGACGAAATCGTACTACTGCAAAAAAAAATACACACATACAATGCTTATTTCCAAAAATAAAAAATAAATAAAATAAAAAAAAATATATATTGCGAAAATTGTTATACTTAAGAATACTATTAAAATGTTTGAACTGGCAAAATATATTTTATCCGACTGCGGGTAGCATAGTTATAGTTGCGAGGCTGTAATTAATTATTTACTTTTATTAGTATTTGCGTTGATTTCACTAGGACCCATGATGTTTGAAAAACAAAGTAAAATGTGTGACTTCCTAGAACACAATTACTTCAGTTCACATTATTTCAAGGCCAAGAAAAATGTCTCTATATACCGCAATTCTTTCGCCAATATTTATCTTCAAAATACTCTTTCGCCAATATTTATCTTCAAAATACTCTACGTACTGTCTGATTGGCCCAAGCAAGGAAAATTTATAGTATTTTCAGATAACCGTGTGTTTGGAAATATGTTACGCTGCAAGTGTATCAAATTGGCGGCCCGCGGACGCGTAAAGAACGCGAGGCGTTTTTTGTGACCTTTCTAGCCTCTGTTTACAATGTTGAGGCTAAACAAACAGTATGTCACGCCCCGCATGGTCCCCTCTACCAGTGGAAGACATCCGCAGTCCAAGTGGGTTTAACATACCTGCAGAAATATACCATAAGTGGGGACCCCTGATTTTCGCTAAAATATTTTTGCCACACTTTCTTTCAGTGACTTTCGTGTACATCTGCAGTTCTACTTTATTGTTATTGGCAACGTGTCTTTGTGAAATTGTATCTCTCAGTTGACTTTGCCAATCACAATACCCTTACTACAACTTCACAAGACTGTGATTTGCCAGTTAAACCCCAATACACGTCAGAGCTAAGACGTCCAATCACTGATTATGAAGCAGAGCTGCAGACGTGCGTATAAGTCACTGAAACATAGTGGGGCAAGATTCTTTTCGCGAAAATCAGGGGTCCCTAACCATATGTAGAGATGACGGTTACAGACGATTATATATCCCAAAAATGTTTTGTGCCAACATATCCTTGATAACACTGTAGTTTCATGCAATACATATGATTGTGTGATATATGTCCGACACACTGTGGCTGTCTGCAGACCAATTTCATCCATAAAATATTACAATAGCGGAATTATGAGTAGTTCAGTCAAATAGAGCAACAGCTAGGCTAAAGCCAGTAATATTTTGATAATCTGAACGTACGTTGAAACTCAGCAGAAAGTATTCACGCGGTAAACCATCATCTCTAACTATGAGATGGATAGATACATGCAAAATTCGCGTTATTTTCTGACAGCTGACTAGACTCCAAGTGACTATAGGCTCGTTTGACGACTCCCATTGGCAGATATTGTCGTGACTTGCCGCGGAGAATGCTTACACGGCAGAGAGGCCAATCTCTGTAAAGTCGTAAGACGCGTTAATGACACAACATAAAAGTTCGTGGCTAATTGAATCGCTGGTTATTCTCTGTTATGTATAGTAAAGTGAAGTTTAGTCTGCTACGAAATGATAACGCGAATTTTGCATGTCTCTAGAGATGAGGTGCGTCGGTTTCACTAGGGAGGGGGGGACGAGTTGGGGTGTATAGTTGGCAGTAGGGTCAGCATGAGAAGTGTGGATAGGTGTATGATATGTCAGTTCCTTGGAGGGCGTTAAGTTGTTCAGATGGTTCCAGCCATGTTTGACTGTAGTGGAAGGGCCTTACACGTAAGTATCACACATAATAGGTTGATTTTATTGACAGTTGATCGGGTATAACTTTGTAAGTGATAGGATGTGTACTCGATGCTCAACTATAGGATTTAACTTGAGTGTATTATAATTTACAAAGAAAAATAAAAAAGGTTTTCTTCGGTTGTTTGGAAATTTATAGATTTTATTGTTAATCGATCGAGTATAACTCAGTTTTCTGTGGGGCAATCGGACCTATGGTATAATACACTTCGTGTATTATAAACAATTAAAGTTATATTAATTAAAATGGACTTTTGAAAACTGATTGATTGTATTGGAAAATGATCAGGTTGTGCTAAGACAGCGGTGGGAGTAAGCAGATAACATATCGGTAGAGATGATGGTATATCGCGAAAAATTTTTTTGTGAACATAGCCTTGAAAACACTGACATAACGTGGATGTCTGCAGACCAATAACATACACTGAATATTACAACAGCGGGATTATTATTGGCTCAGTCAAATAGGACAACAGCTCCACGTACAAGCGAAAGCCAGTCATCTTTTCATAAGCTGGACGTACGTTGAAGCCTAGCAAACAGTCAAGTTTTCCCGCGATAAACCATCATCTCTACATATCGGTTTTCTTAAAAATTAAAATTTCTTACAAAAATCAAAAAATTTAAAAACCAAATTGTATTAATCTATTTTAACGATTTTGTAATATTGATTATCAGTATCGCACAAAAAAATGCATAATCCAGCCGCTATGAGAAGACATTGGGGGTCGTTCTGATTTTGAGATATCCACAAACGGAATTTTAATGATTCGAATGATAACAGGGAAATTTTGGATAAATTTGGGAAATTTTGGATAAATTTGGGAAATTTAGCGTGGATTATGGGAAATTTGGGTGGATTTTTTACCTTTTGGTAACCTCTAGAGCGGATTCAAGGTAAAATCCATGATGGCGGCCGTGGCGTCACACCACGGCGACCGGGGACTTAAGGCGCGTCACTCACACTCATGTCGCTGAAGGAACGAAAACATACTACTAACAACCTACCCTACATTCCTTCTTACTGGTACTTAGGAGTTGTCACGTGTACTCAGAGCCTGGTGACTTTTTACCTAAGAGTATGTTTTGCTTTGTTTTGGACACTTATTCACGTGGTGCGGTCCGCTTCTATGAACTACCTTCCCCACATTTCCACTTCCCTGGTTATTCGAAAATATTAAGAAAATTTCCTCGCTAACTAAGCATCCGTCCGACTTTTTACCGAACAATATTACTGCTTAGTGTTGGTCACTTATTCACACATACCCGCTATTTACCTGACAATCTGTAGAGCATCCCTGCTTCCCTTCCTGTTCCAGTTTTTCTGACGTCTCTTATAATATTACTCTTACGAGACGTAAAGGCCATGTTTCACGAATTTAAAAATTTTATATCTGATAGAGTTTTTGATAAGCACCACCCCACCACGTTGTAGCTAAAAGTAAACACATCTCTTGGAAATATATCGAATTATGATTCCTGTATCTGTATATATAGCAATTTATTACTTTTGTAACTGTGCAGGATTATTTATTGTGTTTATACTTAATACTTTCTAGCGGTTCCCGTAAACATTTATACAGTAATTTGTATCATTATGACCTCTTGTTGAGATCTTTTGCGTAGTGATTTAATATCATATTACCTCTTGTGTATTAAATATGGTAAATAAATATAAAACTAGTCTTATATTTATAACACAATATTATTGATATTGTTATTTGTGATTCGGCATTGAACCTACATACACAAATACTTTCTGAACGTTCTTAGTTAAAAATTGTTCCACATTACAAGATTATCAAAAAACGTATTATAATCTAAAATAAATCTCACTTTTGATCATCTTTTTACAATCATAAATTATTATTTGCAACTATTGCCGTGTTTAGAGAAGGTATTTTTGCCGACAAAATTTACTTCTGGAGTAAGCTTTAACAAATCCTCTGGCATTTTGAAATTTATAAATTTGCTGTGCGCATGTTAATTTAGGGTGACATTCTCTAAAACAGCCACTTAAGTCAATGGTGTGTAGTTATTTCACGTTGGTGGAAAAAACTCAAAACTTTCTTAATGAAATGCTTTAAAAATCTCAGGTCTACGAGCAATAGTAAGGTGCATAGTTAAATATAGACATCTTGTAAAATAAAGAATTATTCGTTCGCAAAACATTTATTTTTGCTTAATTTTGGCATATCTTCATAACAAAATTGCTGATATTTTCGGTGAAAAAATCTTAAAACTATGAGTTTTATTGCAACCAAATTAATAAAGCACAAATTACGATATATTTGTGACAAAACATTATAGAGATTCATCGATATGAACATTATCTTTCGTTAAAAATATTATATAAATCTCTATAAAACTATTAGGCTGGCCATTATTCTCTAGACCTTTGTACATATACTTTACAAAATTCTCACCAGCTCTGAAACAAATTAATTTCTTCACCTACAGTTAATACATATTTGTAATAATGTAGACCTTATCTTGTGGAGAAATAATATCCAGACATATTTTTTTTATTTTAAGTTACAAGAATATATATATGTATATATATAAATTAAATTGTTAGCTGTATTCCATGTGAGCTATTTTATAGAATTTTATAAAATAAACAAATTTTAAGGTTTTCAAAATAAAAATTAAAAATTTTCCAAAATATTTTTCTCAGTTTTATCCATATTGCTGTGGTTTGGTGCTGCGCGGATCAGCCAATATTTAAAATAAAAACTTTATAACATAAACGAAATTCTTATTTTTTGATGATTCTTATAATATTCTAAGTCCTTGAACACTTGTAAACCGCTGAAATAAATAACTGATTTTCTTAAAACATGTAACTATGTAGGTCATTACAAATTTATTACTTAATACACGTATAATATGAAAGATATTTGCTCTGAAACCTTTACGTCTAAAAGGTTTCAGCCTATAACTTTTCATAGAATTTCGCTGAAATGGTATCAAGCCAATGCATGATCATTTGCCAATGTTCGAGTTTTCAAATCGGCTATTTATGCAGTGAAAATAATAGAAGCCATTTCATTTATTGTTCAAATGCCAAAGACTCCACGAAGAAAAATAAGTTGTCCGTTCAACAGTGGAAGACTTAAGGAGGATCGAAAGAAGGTGATAGAGACAGAAAGAATGAGAGAAATAAGTTTTTTGGAGAATGCCTTTTTCTCTACTCCTGCCCTCGACCGAGTTTACAGATCAGTTGGCTTCCGAAACTTCGTGGAGCGTAAAATAAAGTAATGGAAAGGCCGAAAGGAGAGTTTTGTGAGTTGCAGCAGCAAGCAAAGATTTGAAATTCAGATTCTTGTTTGTTCCGAAAGGGGTTGAAGTGGCCGTGGGAATGGTTCGAGACGAAAGGGTTTGAGTGACGAGCGAAAATTTTTTAGTAATAATTCCTCCTCGCCACGAAGAAAGATCGCGATGGCTTAACGCCATGTCGGAGCAAAGTTTTCGCGCATATGCACACGTGGACTGTATCTGAACGCCAATTGGACTGAAAAATCTTTTGCAATGTCTCTTCCCGCGAATCTCAGGTTTGTTCCATTCGGCTACCTCTAGAATCGCGAGGGCACGAGGTGAAAATGACTTTCGTATGAAAAAAAACATTGTGATGAAGCGCCTAAGAACTCTCGTAATGAAAATATAACAAAATAAAATATACGTAGAATAGTGAAATATAGCATCTATGTTTAATGCTGTCACAGGATACAAGGAAAGTTTTAGGAATTACTATGATCCATTCTGAAGTTTCTTATTAAATACTATCCATGATTCATGAAACGGAACAGTTATAGCCAGACTAATAGTATTAACTGTTAGTCACTAAACAAAATACCTGCTGTTTAACACATTTTAACTGTTTTATCACAATTTGATTTTAAATTATATGCGAAGTACGGCATAACCCGATAGAAGTTGAGAACTTCAGTTACAAACAGCTTGCTCTCGCAACTTTTACTTGGGAGAAAATGCATCGAGGGAAAGATCTCAGCGACGTTGGGGCATTTTAATCTGACCAACGTAATGCCCAGTGGCACCTTGTTTCAGGAGAACAGAACGCGCTAGAGACGAGATACCAATCAGAGGAGCCAAATGGAACAGACCTTGTGTTAACGTCATAGGGCTTTACATCTCGTCAACAGCGAGGTCATAAGAGACAATGCTACACAATTTGTTACAATGACAGGAGCTGGGAGAGGAGTCGGCCGTGGCCTTTGTTTAAGAACCATCCCAGACTCACCTGGAGTGATTTTGGGGAACATCGGAAAACTGAAATAAGAATGTCCTATGCCAAGGATCGAACCCGGGTCCTCCCGAATACGAGCCCAACGTGTTACCGTTGCGTTACCTCGCTCGGTCGTAGGTACAAAAATATTTTTCATGTGACACTCGTAACGAGGAAGGGAAAAACTGTTCAAGTTTTTTTAGTTTGTTAGTAAAGTTTTAAATATATAACTTAATACATAAAATGAAGTGTCCTGACACACTCACTCACTCACTCATCAACGCACAGCCCAAACCACTGAACCTAGAACCATGCAATTTTTATTGAAGCTTCCACACTTGCCCCGTAGGCACCCACTAAGAAAGGATTTATCGAAATTCGATAGTTAAGGGGGTGAAAAGGGGTGAAATGTGTTTTAAAGAATCCTTGATATCTCATTAACAGGGAATGCTAACATAAATTTCTTAACTTCATAATATTGCCCAAAGAATTGCATATTCGTAAATTTTTCGATTTTGTGAAATTCGAAAATTAAGGGGGTGAAAGCCGTAAAATGTGTTTTTCATTAATCTGTGATTTCTCCTAAACCATTTCAGATAGTGAGGTGATTTTTCTTTAAAATGATGCTTAAGTAAATATCTAAAAAGTATTTTTACAATTTTCCGAAATTCGTCCTTGAAAGCTCTTAATAAATAAATTGTTTTTTTTTTTTTTTTTTTTTTTTTTTTAATAATCCCACTTATCTCCTAAACCAGAGGAAATATTGAAATGGTTTTTGCTTTAAAATAAATCTTACGTAAATATAAAAAAATTATTTCAGGATTTTTCGAAATTCGTCCTTGAAAGCTGTTAAAAAAATAAAATGTGATTTCAAATAATCATCTGTACCACTTATACCCGTTGAGATATCGATATGATATTTTGATAATAATGAAGCTTATGTAAATATCTACAAATCTAATTCAGGTTTTTATGAAATTCGAAAATTAAGAAGGTGAAAGGCAGTAAAATGTTACATTCTCCCGAAAAAAAAGAATGATCACGGAGAAATAATTCAACAGTCGTTTCTTTTTGCCTACCTACTCATAAATAAAACCTCTTTGGACTGTAGCCACTACATACGAAAGAATTATCACGGCCTGCCTTTAAGCATTCACTCAGGTATTGTATAAAGTTTGTGGTGTGGAAGGGGTGGGGTTACGGGTTCGTGTCCCGTGCAAGACTTTGCGATGGGAACTACTATGACATCATACCAGCATATTGCGCGCGCTCTTTACACAGTTATTTATAGTTCACTGTTACTGACTACGCTAGCTGTTAAATGCCTTCATCACACATTTTATCCAGAGTTACTGTTTACGTTACATCATTTCACGCGGGCAACGTCGGGGTCTGACCCCACCGGAAGTCAAGGCCTAATCATCTTCGTGTAAGGCGAGTGCTTTAGTCACTTTTCCAACTGAGCCCCGTTGAGATATGTAACCATGGGGATAGCATAAGATTAGAATGAAGGCGAGAGGAGTGAAGCCAAGAGGGGGGAGAGTTAGTCACCAAATTTTCCAGCTGCCATACTGCTTTAACCTCGTAAGTACACATCAGAGTGGTATTTTTTATGGTAAATTAATGTATTATGCTCTTTAATTCATGTTTTAGGTGGAAAACTCTATATTTTAGTCCTGTTTACTTACCTCCTAACTAATATTTCCTTAATATTTTAATTAGTCGCCCATATTGATGCCAGCCACGTCAAGCTTTTGTTTGTTTACAATTCCCGGCGTCATGATCCATCTGGACCCTTCTAACAACTTTGTACGTAACAGTATTTAGTAATTCGTTACTGTCTGTACTCCTGCACTAGTTATACTTTTTATTTGTCAAGCTTTAAACGTTTCGCTTTACTCTGTGAATAGTGTGGACAGAAAATATGTGTGTGAAGTGTTTGATCTAAGTAATGTTAACAATAGTTCCTGTGTGCGCGGTACTTCCTCGTGATAGCTCTGTATAAAGTTCATTATTAAAAGTAGGTTATTTTTTAAAGAATAATAACTATATGCAAGTATTTACTACCAATAGTTTACAAAATTGATAGGGTGTTGACATATTAATGAGAGCATATGCAAGTGAACAGTCTGATTGCAATACGACTGTAACCTCTTTAAAATTAGAGCAATAATAGTGTCGCACAGTGGTTTGCAGTTTAAATGGTACGATGCTCAGCGATTAATATTTGCTCAATATTTCGAGTTAGAATACACAAGTAAAAATAAAAAAAAATCCCCACAAACACTTTGCAGAAAAATTCCTGTAGACTAATATACATTTAGAGGCGGAAAAAATTCCCGAGTTCGCTGCCCCGTAGGTTAGACTTCAAGAATTTATGTGTACTCAAGAAGACAACAGCTTTTATTACTTGTTTGCTGACACTGTGATACAACATGACTAGCGGTACGTGAAATTCGCGGATTCGTTTCAGGGTGAGCTGGAATTCAAACGCATATGAATTTTTGTCAAATTCCGATTGGATCACATATTACCAGATTCGTCCTTGAAAACGCTTAGCCAATAACACGTTTAGAATAAAACGTGCAACGAATTACGCTTGACTTGTTACAGGCTAAAATCGATTACTCACAGGTTTGACAGCGAATGAACGGATAACACGAGCTGGAGTATACATAGGATTGTGGAGTCTAGCTGATAGGTAAGTGAATCCACGAGTTTCACGTACCACTAATCGTGACTTGGTCTCCATTTATTTGCTATTTAATTATTGACTCAACGCTCTCCATTAGCAGTCAGATACAACAAGAACCAATTGAGAAAATGACACAGACGTACAGTTGTTTAAATTCTTGCTTGCGTCTAAATGAAAACGCAATTTTTTGTAAGTTTCTACCTCTAGTATAGTTAGAGACATGCAAAGTCCGCGTTATGATGTTATGATTTGGTAGCAGACAACATACATAACCGAGCATAAACTGCGACTCTATTGGCCACATAATTTTATGTGTTGTTATTTACATGTGCTAACGTCTTTACATACATTGGCCTCTCTGCCGTGTGAGCATTCTCTGCGGATAGCAACGACAATATCGGCCAGCGGGAGACGTCGAACGAGACTATAGTCACTTGGAGTCTTGTCAGCTGTCAGAAAATAACGTGGATCTTGCATGTCTCTAAGTATATTTACATGGTATGACTGTGATAACGACGGTAGTACATTTTTTTAAAAATAAAATGAAACAACTCGCCGCTTTTCAACGTCCGAAATTTTTCCCACGTGTGAAAATATAAACAGTAAATAAACTTCCTAAACTGCAACGAAAATATTTAAATCATAAACAGTGTTCAACACTAACAAACTTCAGCTTGTAAACATATCAAATATAGAGGATTGTTACTATACAAATCTGGTTGTAGTCAGTCAGTATACGGCTGACTGTTCCTTAAAAAACGTTTCGGAACGCTACTATTGCAGCATGAGAGTTGAGAGTCATTATACCAACTTCCTTAACACGCGCATATATCCGTATCGTAAATGTATAAATTAATACAGTGTACCGCGATCCTCACCGGTAGTTCAACCCGCATTACTGTTGCAGACAAATACTCAGAATTACGTAAATAATGTTCACGTGGCAAAATTTTATAATTTATATTTGCACGACATTGTGTTAGTTTTATAGACGTTACTTGTAACTTCATTTCCGAATTGCAAAACATTTTAACACTCATAGTTTCCCCATAGCGGCATGTCAAAGTCAACATTTACAAGTTACGGGAACATAAAAATAGTAAAAGCCAAGTGACATATTCGAATGAAAAAAATTTAAACATCCTCTATGCTAAAAGATTATAATACACGCAACAAAGTGTCATTTCGTCTTTTGTTGAAAATTGCTACAAATAAGGTAAGTCGTCATAATTTGCGCATTAAAAAAATTACAAAGGAATTTCATTGTACTATTTCAAATGTCGTAGCATATGACTTACAACATTTAATTCCTGTTTTAATTATTTCATTCGAGTATGTCACTTGGTTTTTGTTATGCGTCTGTTCTCGTAACTTGCAAATGTTGAATTTGACATGCCGCTGTGAAAAAATTATGAGGGGTAAAACATTTTACAAGTTGAAAATGTAGTCACAAGTACCGTCTATAAAACGAACAATATGCCGTGTAAATATATCATAAAATCACGCATTTTTGCTACGTGAACGCCTTTAAGGAGGAACTTCGACTGTTTTTATAACACAATAAAATAACACGTAAGGACTTACGTTCCTGATTAATTTCTGCAGGTTTACCCATTTTGGGCGTAGAATACGACTTGGTAGAGAAATAACACCTTTAGACATGAATTCAAGAGAACCAGGGTTCGATTCCGGCTCCGATTTTCTGATTTCGATTTTCAATGATTACCTGAAATTCCACAAGGCAACTTTGTGTTAGTCTATCATGAACTCGTTCTCAGAGAGATGTAAAATCGGGGTTGGGGCAGGGTAAATTTTTCATTATTTTGACTTGCGGAGTGAAAAATTATCTGCCCTGTAGTTCAACTGACTAAATTAATAACAGTCTTGCTTAAATTGTCTAACCAATCTTTCTGGTAGATCACAGTCTACGCCCTTTATGAGTAAATTGATAAAATAGGTAAGAAAACCAACCATTACTGAGGAAAAAATAATAATTCGTGTGGTTGGCAAATGATACACCTCAACAGCTCGCATCGTTATGAAATTCTTAAAATTTTTTCTATAATCAAGATTTTAGTAAGATTTACATTATAATATGACAATATTAGCACTCTTCATGCATGCACGTTATAGCTCGTACAGTACGTTATACTTTTTGAACACTAAATTGCAATAAAAAATATTTTAGGTAATAGTGTTTTAAGGTATTTTTTCTCTTTTATTGAAAAGAAGATAACACTTACGGCCTCACTCTATAGTTTTGCAGTGGTTTCGAAAATATTTTTCAATATTACATATTTTGTTGTCAAAATAATAAAAAATTAAGCAAAATATTTTTTTGCTAGCTAACAGTACATTATTAAAAAAACAGTCTGCCAAAATTATGTGGCGTACGAATGCACACGTCTCAAATTTATTCAAAGAATTTGGATAAAAAATTTCGAGTTATTTGCAATGGTTTGAAACAAATGAACGATTGTACCGGATGTAATTTCCCGCGTTGGAAGCGAGGAGACAGGTAAGGTTCATTTTACCACACTCGACGTTTAGCGCAGAAATATGCTACACAATATTTCGTGCACTAGGTATGCAGGCTTCTTAGTAACAATTGAATACAAAAACGTGCACGTAATTGTAATATACAATACATCTAAGAGAAAGGTATCCGAGCGAGACAGAGCGAATCTCCAAAACATTCACCTCTCGTTCAAATCTGATTTCAATTAATTAAACATAAATTATCAGTTACTTCTGCGACACTTTAGTAATAATAGGAAAAATTAATAAATGCGGTATTGAAAGTGATGCATCATCTAAACGAATGATATCCGTGGTGGTGTAAAAAAGAGACTTGAACAAATAATTATGCTTGAATAAACGAAGATTCAGCGAGAATTTAAATAACGGAAATTTTGTTGGAGAACTCGGTAAACAAACGCAGACAGTGATGGATACAGTGTTTTCTCTCTCTCTCTCTCTCTCTCTCTCTCTCTATCTCTCTTTGCGGATGCTTCGGGTACGCTTGGACAATCGATTCGTTACCTAATATTTCTGAAATCAAGGTTATCCAGTGTGAGAGTTTACGAATAGAAAAACTAAATTCTATACGGTGTCATGTCATAACGCACTGCTATGAAATAACGCACGTAATCAAGTAATAGAGATTAGGCTATGGTTTATCGCGGAAAAAAATTTACTCTTTGCTGGATTTGTACTCACGTTCAGCTAATTAGAATATTGCTGGCTATCGGTGGTACGTAGAGCTGATATCCTATTTCACAGAGCCAATAAGAATCCCGCTATTGTAATATTGTTGTTGGCCTACAGTCAGATACGTTGTGTCAGACGTACATCATCCAATCATGTATGTTGCAAGAAACATTGCGTTTTCAAGGTTATGTTGTCACAAAACATTTTCGCGATATACCGTCATCTAAAGTAATAATACATTTTATTTACTGTTATCAAACGTTACGTGTAACTGCCAAAACTAAGTAATAAGTAGAGATTCTTTAATTTCTTGACAAGATTTCTGCACCAATATCTTCAGTGCTTTACGTGGCACATCTGTAGTTGTGCTTCATTGTTATTGTCAGTGTGTCTTTGTAAATAAAGGTTTCTCATTTGACCCTACCAATCAGAATATCCGTTACTGCGATAATACACGTATTTGATTTGCATTACGACGATAAGACTCGTGAGAGTTAAAACATCCAATCACAGACCATTAAAAAAAGTTGTACATGTGCATATAGGACTTTAAAACAAACCAATGCAGAAATCTTTTCGCCAAAACATATGGGTACTTACTAATGAGTAACAAATCAAAATTGTATTTAATCTCGAGCTCTGATGTTGAAATTTTTGTAGGGGTTTTCTTGCCGACTTCGGACATCTTCGGCGAAAATAAGGATCTCGTAATTTTAACAGAGAGGCTGTCACGTAATTCGCGGAAATGGACGGCATTGCGTGCGTTAGTGACCAAAACGAAGCAGAAAATAAATTGTTTTATGTAAGGTCACCAGGCACACAGATTACGAGATAGACACAAAATACTAGTGATCGGGACTACAATCTCTCTTTTTTCTCGCATACAAAGAGCGTGAAGACTTTATAGTATAAGTAGCCTATTTAGACCACACATGCATGTGGTTCATTCCGTATCCACGAGATATCTTACTTACATTTCACTGTTTGTTTTACCTTTACTGAAACTTTTCTCGTAAGGGACTTACGTCTTTTTACCAAAGAGCGTTTTATATATTATATATATCGTAAAGCGGGGTTACTTTGCCTAATTTTGAGGTTACTTTGCGCTACATATTTTTGTTGTAAGTCAAGGTTTCCAGATTCGGAAATTCGTGAAGACTTCGCCATTCATAGTTTTAATAATAAACCATACTGTAGAGTGACTATTAGCTTCGAATGCCAACATAGAACGAAATAAATCAATCTAATGGTGCAAAGTTACCTATGGGGTTGCAAAGTATCCTCGCTTTACGGTACGTTTATATATATATATATATATATATATATATATATATATATATATATATATATATATATATGGTGTCCAGAAATATACACATAATAAGGACACCACGCGAATCCTGGGCTAAAATGGAGTTGTAAATGTTAGTGGCAAATTGTTGTACGATGACATTTTATTTTCACAATGTGGCAATATAGCACCGTAGTTAGTCCCCTCTTGCGCTACACAGCTATATTACTTATCTTACTACTACTGTTCTGACCTGCGTATTATTGGTCCAGGTTAAACTCCTGGGCAGTCCAAACATGATTTTATGTTTACTTGACTCAACATACATGAAATAATAAAACCTGATCGTGGAGCGCAAGAGGGGTCTATCTGCGTACAGTGTTGACACATTGCGCACATAAATTGTCGTACAACATTTTGCCACGAACATTTTCGTCTCCAATTTAGCCCCGGATTCGCTTATACGTTTGTTTCTAGACAGTCTTAAAATATTCACTTGGCACAGTTCATATGTGTGAAATGCCCGACAACCCCTATGCTTCCTAAGGATGATGCTGGAATCACAATGGCGCAAAAAACGCGATGCGGGTGCCGCAATGCCAATAACATAATATGTCTATGCAATTAGGTATTAGGTTTCTGTGACGTCAACACGTCCACCTGGATGCTAATTGACTGACAAGACATTTTATTCGCGTCGCGTCTCTCGCTCTATTGCCATTCAAACATAACGCGACAGACTTGACACCTAAGGCCTGACGCGAATAAAAAAAAAAACGTTTCAGTTTAATCAGCGTCAAAGCGACGAGTTTACATCACAGAAGCTACGAATCCCATTGGCTGACAAGTTATTTTATTTGAATGGCGTCTGTCGCGCTATTGCGATCCCGGCGTAACGCACGCCCCGTGTAGAAATAAACTGCGAGTTCGGTCGTGCGAAGCTGCGCGGATGTCGCGCGTCATTACGTCCTGGGTCGAGGCCGCGTTAAACATATTTGAGACCAGCATGGAGCTGACCATCTCTCACGCAGTTGTCGAGGATCTCTCTCGACGACCGTTAATTATGTACGAGCAATCGCGACGGGGCTCGTAAAGCAGTGACCCCCGCGTCCTCTCTCCCTCTTCGCGGCAGTTTCACGTCGCGCCGTGGCGCCCGCGTAAATAACTCGCATCAGCGTCCACGCCAGCTGTTTGTCCTTCCCGCGTGCCATTGCGAGGTTTAGTTGTGAAGGGGGGCGGGGGGAGAAAATTGTGGTTGCCGTGATGAGGTCGCCGTCAATTACCGTCCGCTGCCGTTCATAAGGGCGTGAATGCACCGCTGTGTAAACGGCAGGGACGTACCAACGTTGGGTGCACTCTGAATCTGAATTAGAGAATATTCACTGAATCACGCCGATGGTTGGAGCAGTTTCAACTAATTGAACCAGAGAGAAACTACTGTGAAATCGGTGACTATTCACTGATTCCGATAAAGAGTACCAACATTCCTCAAGTTAAGTAGTGAATGTCCAAAGATTTTCCACTAATTTCTCACTGATTCAGTAAGTGAAAACTGTTCTTTGAAACAACTGAAAAAAAGGCGAATATTCACCGATTCACTTGTGAGATGTTGGTACTCTTAAAGGAAATCAGTTAATATTGACAAATTAAACACTGATTAGTTTCACTGATTAAAATTGTTGAAACTGCTCCATCCGTTCGCATATAACTCAGATTTTGAGTGTGGGTTTAGAGACAGATAGGGGTAAGAGTATGCAGGTCCATCACTCCAACTAAGGTTAGTTATATTATAGGTTAGAAAAATCAATGTTAAAAGTTTGTCAAAAAGAACATTTCTGCCTCTTGAGCGCTGGATCGGTAATGGGTACAAACTGACAAATCACAGATCTTCACTGAATTTTAAGTTACATAAAGTTGATAATTAAAGACGTTAAAATGATTTATACTAACTTTAGAATCAAGTTAAAATATTTCTGTAATTTCCAATCCTAATTAAATTTAATTTTACTTTATATTCGTATTTTTTCTGGTCCCTTTGCGATAGCAGAGAAACTTGCGGTAGAAATTTTCACTGTGCCAAACTATCCCATAAGAAAACCCTTCGAAGTGCCAACTGATTCTTCGAAAGTAATCAAATATACTCCGGTATATTTTATTTGAATCCACTCTTTAAAGTTAGAAAGAAATTTTGAATGCGTTTTCTTCATGAACAATGTTTTTAAAAATTGTTATTACATTTTCGCATTTTGCGTTTAATTTGAGTGTAGTTTTATTATTTCTTACACTGCTATCGTTATATGAACAGATTAAATAAAAAAAATGCCTTTAAGAAAAAAAAACAATCGCTTAAAAGTGCTAAATTAAATTTTAACATATGAATTGTACAAACAATTTGCTTGGTACATGCCTAAATAATATAGTAGCTGTGGATTTTCATAACGAGAATTTTTATTCTCAAGGTTTTTATGAATAATTTTTGAAAATAAAATAAGAGCAATTTTAAGTCATCTCTGTTGTTGACAGCAAAATTTTTAGTACGTTTCAAGAGTAACTTATTTATAGTTGTATTTTGCAACGTAGTCAGGTGTACTGCATTTTGGCAAAATATTTATGAACTAAGTTGGCAAATCTAATTTTTCTAAGATACCATACTTTAATATTTGGTTTTTCGTGTTAAAAACCATAATTTTTGTTGCATTACTTTATGTACAATACTACGCACTCTTCAGTTGGAATATAATCTTAAATCTGACCACGATAAATATACGTGGTCTTCCACCTATCAGATTATATTCGCTCGTGTGTGAGTGTGCGTGTATGTATATAATAGTTAAATATACGTTAAAACGGCAATAAGAAATTTATGTACGTGTATGTATGTATATATATATATATATATATATATATATATATATATATATATATATATATATAT
>PNEQ01052925.1:0-17361 GCA_003012365.1 Medauroidea extradentata | reverse complement strand
CTGCAATATGTTTTGTGTACACATTCTTCGTAAAGTTACAGTTATCGAGAATCATGGCAGGGTATTAATTTCGTGTGTACGTAAATAAAAATTTTACACGTATGAATATTCGAATGCACGTGATAGTCCTTGATCAGAAAAATTATTGCACTGTGAAAGCAAGAAAAATTAAAAAGTACGTGCGAGGTAATACACGTTATTCTCACAATGTACAAGCTTAGAGTTTCAAACCACTGGTGTGTCAGTGTCACTCGTTCTTTGAATAACAACTACAAAACGGAGAATTGAGAAAGTTTTATTTTTTCCCTGTTTAGTGTAAGAAACACGGCCCTGCAGTTTGTCCTCGTAATTTTTTTACATAAAAAATGAAAGGAATCACGTTTATATATAAATATTTATAAATTATTTTAAAATAATTTTGGCACACTTGTTGACACATCAAGCACCTACATATTCGGTTGTAATCCAGAAAATTCGGTCATCACGCAGTCCAATAACGGTAAAAGGATTAGATTTAACTTATTTTTACTTACGTGTTTTCTTCTTTCTAAATTACTCGGATGAAAGATCGTGTTTTTTCGAGCATCCCCAGCTTCCAAACCGGGTCCGCTCTTAAGATCAAGATAAAGTACAGCAGCTGCTCTGGAATCGAGGAAGCTGTTTCCGCGTTTAAGAAGTTGGGGTTGCGTTGCTCCACATTCGTATTTCATTGCTAAATGCCAATAAATCGAAAATAAATAGCTATATATAAAGTTCTTTGAGTGGTGAAATCACTGCTGCTGTCAAAACAGGCACTGTGGATAGAATTATTACTTTCGGAAGGAAACACGCAATGAAAACGCACGCCATGTTCTATTGGATAAACAATAAGACACTAGATTTTATTGCGAAGTTGTTAAAACAAGTTTACACAAGTCCTTTGGATCTGGAATCCTTAAAAATAGTTCGTGTCTGTTCTGCTTTCTCGGAAACTTATCTACGCACATGAAACGAAATTTTGAAGACAATTAAGTAAAAGAGAATGTATATCTATATTAAATAGGTACGAAATATATGCGACCTGTTTAACAATTTCTGTGAAATTATACACAGAAAGTTGTGAAAGAAAGTCCACGGAGATATTTACTAAATTTCTATAAGTTTATGGCTATACCCGAACTCCTGCGTGATTGCGAAAACTAAGCTCTTAAGAAGGAAGATGAAATGAGAATAGAAGCATAATAAATAAACTTTCTTGATACGTGGTTGAATAGAATTGTTAATACATCCATAGGAAAATGATGGCATTCGAGCTGGACTGAATACGAAAACCATAACTGGCACAGAAAACAATATCGGTTAAAATAGAAACATAAGCCACACGCAAATTACAAGATCACTGAGGCAATTAAACTGCATAAAGCATGAGGATAAAATCTTTAGGAAGGTAAATTAATAACTGGCTTGAACAATTTTGAAGGAGACGGAACGGACAAATAATTCCCAATTACTAATGAAAGTGAAAATATATTTGTTATATGTATGATATATATTGTGTATATGTATTATTTATACACACATACATATATACATACACGGTTAGTAATCAAAACAAAAATAACAATTTAAGAAAATTTAAAAATAAACTGGAATTTTATATACATTTAACCAGCGACAATTAGGAAAATATAATTTTTGAATTTGCTTCGATCGAAATACAACGATAGCGTTCGATGAACGCGACCAGTAAGGCTCTTACTCGGCCACCATTTTTCACTTTATCTGCGAAGCTAGCTTCACACGACGCAAAATATAATTCGTGTGAAATAGTATTCCTAATATTTAGTAGGCTACAAGAATACAATATATATTTAGCGTAAAAGGAGTTCGCACATATATACAGCATAAAATTTTTTTATGATAACAGAATTACTAATTGACCATTGCAGGAACCAAAGAGCACTAATTTCATGTTTTATTGAGAAATTTGTTAGTATAATAATTTCGAAATCACGGTATATTTTGTCTTATCTGTTTTACAACTTTCTGGATTTGGTGTGTAATATGTTTATAAGACTAAGCTTTACAAATTTAAAGACAAATACACGGATAACTAATTTTGTAAGATAAAACAATATAAAACTTTAGATGGGTAAGAATTTTTTTTAAACTATTAATTTAAATGGAAAAGTCCGTGAATGGGAAAACATACTAACGAAACAATGTTTATTAAGCATGTCAAATTCAAAACAAGTTACTCATGAGCTCGGGCACTGTAATATATGATTATGAAATGTAGCATTTGGGTTCCAAAAATCATTCGAACCCCGTTCTTTTTTGACACAAATTATTTATGATTCCATTTCTTCTGTTTTTGCGAATCTCAGATTTAACCGTGGTTATCCACACATTTCTATAAGAAAGTCCATGAATTCGTAAACTAATCACTTACATAAGAAACTATAAAGAAAGTCATTCATTGCATTACAACAACCTCGCTATTTTCTATCCCCTTTTCCAGAGAAAGCAAAATTAATTTATTTTCTGGTCCCCATAACAAAACACCGGATTGGTCCTTCGCGCATAGACGCCACCACAACGACCAACCAGAAACACACTATCAAAATTTGTACATAAATCGACCTAAACTCTAACTCTATTGAGAACAAAGACGGTCTAACTATCGTATATTACTTTTTACAACACCAAATTAAAATCCCGCACCAATAACTCAGCTGACATTTCATTCATTAACATAAACCAATTGTAATATGTTTATTACTTTAAACGATTATTACAAACTCTACAAGGTTTCGTATACTGTTATGTTCAGTAATCGTTTTGACGTAGAACTGATTTTAGTTCCAATTCCGGATATTATTTATTATTAACATATTACACTGTTTTATTTTTGTTTCATTAGTTATGAGATATAAAAAAAATTTGTATGCCGACGGGGGGATGCCATTGAGAAATTAAACATACTAATTTCGAAGAGATATTCGAACGGTTACAGCTTACTGGATTTTATTCTTTTTTTTTTTTTTTGTTTGGTTTACTGTGGGATTTTCTGCAATACGGCAACATTTGCCCTCAGTGAAGTATGTCCAAAAATATTTATGTTTCCTTATTTCAAAATTTTTGATCTCAGGATCGATTAACCTGTACATGAAATAAGGTGACTACAATGATGCCCTCATTAAATAAATGATAGCCATTCCTCCAAAAATAATTGTATTAAATTCTAAAATATTTAAGTACATTACAAATTGAATTCGAGTTAAAGTGAGATTTCAGTTAATGATAATGTTTCTTATCCTGAATTCGTAAGAAATTTTGCATTCGAAAATTGAAGTGGTTTCTCATACCAAATGAGTTTAATTGAATATTTACAATAAAGTACTGCCTAGGATATAAGTATCAGCGATTGGTACCAAACAGTCATGAAGTAAAGGTAATACAAATGTATTTAACCGAATGAAAATATTTGGTTCAGTTAATTCCACAAGTAAACAAATAAATAACATTTTGACTTCTCCAGCAGAAGTGTGTGGAATATTTATGTCACATATGCAGCCATTCATTCACGTACGTTTTCTATCAAATATTTAATTGTATTTATGACACTCGCATAAAATTCTCAGCATGCTTCACTAACACCAACGGAGGCATATAGGTTTTAAAGTTTTCGCCTGGAAATGCCATTAATTCCAAACTTGGATTCTCGTAAACCTAGTATTAAGGTTTTATATGTTTATGAACAACAGGTTACACGGTATGCATAAGCCCATTAGTTCTTTGTAACTTTCTTCGTACACGAGGCCATATGCAAAAAATTAAAGTAAAAGTGCCAGTGTCTAGTGCAGGTTTTTTCAGCGAGTTCTGTGACACGTGCAGCCTGCTATGTTGGCGAGGGAGTTTTATTGTAGTAATGGCGTGTCTGATTTCAGTTTGTTAGTCAGAATACTGTAGGCTATATTGATGACTTCCTTCTCAACTTGTTTATTTCAAATCTATAGTTAATTACTGGTGCAAATTTTTTATGTGTGAACTTTTCTAATTCTCAAACAATAATAACAACATTCTGCACTACGCTATTACAAAAATGGGACTAGATGTTATCATAATTTTACGAAAATTTTTGTTTGTTTACTCATAATATTTAACGGAGAACGGCAAAATAAGGTCATAAGTGATATTAAAGTTCCGAACGTCTTACGTAGTAAGGATAACTATTTTTATTACTGAAACTACAAGAAAACACCTTAAGTACGTCTTCAATTAACAAATTGATGAAATATTCTATTTGACAAAACACGCCGTAATAATAACCTGACAGCGACAATCCAAAAAAATAATGGCAGTATGCTGAAAGGCAATGTATTGTAATTTTTACTATAGAAAAACTAAATTCAAGCATATTATTGGCGTTCGACAAAAAAAAGTTGAAAGACAGCGATACAACACAAAGATGTATCCGATGTCTCTGGAAGTCTCGCTACATTTAAGAATGTGGGAGATAACAACTGTGATGTTTCCTACGATATATAAAGTAATATAAAGTTTATAACATCGTTTGTGTATAGCTGGATGCAATCACATTAACTTTTTTAAGAGTTACACTTATTTATATCATATCATTGATCAATTGAATGGTTTGTCATTCAGTCCTTACTTAGTTAGTAAAAAAAAATCAAGCGTAATACAATCATTTGAAACGCCGTAAAATTCATATATCATAATGCTACAAAACGTATATATGAACAAAGTTTGTCGATCGAGCTTAATAAACCCCACATATTTTTTGTCCGAAATGTAGTTTATGTCAGTGTTATGAGTAAGTCATCATGGACAAACAAAATATTTATCTTTATAGGTACTGTCACATGTGTGTGGCCTCTAACGATGCGTTGTGACATCTCACTGTCTCTTTCATGCCACAGATTTCATTTTAATTATTTTATTTGCCAGACACCCCGGCCTAATATTGTTTTACTGTAACATATTTTATTTTAACAGGAATTTAGTATGCCCGACATAAATAATCACATTGTTTTGACAATGCACTTCATGCACCAAATTTGCCAACCAGCCAAGTGTTTTACTCCACTAATACTTCCTCTTAGACAAGAAACAAACAGTGTGTGTATTTAGTTTTTATTTGTTTGTTTTTCAAAAAGTTCTAAGAAAAACTCTAGCCGGAATGGACGTGTAGTGCACGAACTTCTTCAATATTGGAATACTATTTCTCCGTGACGTCTGCCAGCAACATCGATACGCCACAGATGAGCGTCCTGGAGCTCTATTCCCAAGATGGAAATATTTTTGTCCTATAACGAAGGCAGTAAGAAGTAGTTTAATGGTATGTAGAAAGCCTGTATTAATCATCATGGAGTCATCATATATCACCACTAGTCAAGCTGCCATCATCCCACTGCATCTTAGAATATTTCATTAAGTCTGCTAGACTATATGTTTTACACCCACTAAGAGACCCTACTCACCGCTGAACTTTTGCCGAAAACATTAATAATGAACACTTCAAGTTTAAATGAATTTGATTACACGTAAACTTGACTGGTTATTTTCTTTATCCTAGTAATTATTGCTATGTTTCAACTCTCATTTTTCTTTCAAACAAACATTGACTAAGCCGTAGCAAGCTATTTTGACACTGATTTTATTTTATTTTATGATGTGTTCTAGCGCCAAATGCTCTCATATATTAACATATATTATTTGTTGCTGGTGCCAGCAGACTTGTAATAGTATAGAATAATTATTCCTATACATGTCTTTTGGAATTAACACACACGTCGGGTACATGTTATCCACAGCATTGATAACGTACATGTTCCGGCATTATTATCTACGTGGTGCCTGTAAGAAAACAGACAGTTACAGCGTGATGGGTAAAATTGTGTTTTATTTAATTAATATGTTTTTCAACATCAGTTAAAACTAGAATCAATCATTCCTAGGAAGTACTTCTTAAACCGTTGTGCGCAAACTCTTGGCAGAGTGCCGTGATTTTGGTGAGCATTTTCTTACGTGGAATTTTCAAATCATAGGCGGAGGAGAACGTGTCAACGGATTGCAGAAAACAGTTGCAGTTACAGAGGTATGTTATTTGAGATTTTTTGGGTTATTTTTCTGTAGTGTATTTGACATTTTATAATTAGCCGTAATTTTTATCCCACGCCCCTTGAATGTAAGCGTTTCTGTTCTGTTCGTGCCTAATGTCGGACATTCATTGTGACCTTTACTTCAACGACCTTCTAAGAATGACGAAGGGTCCTATCTATACGATATCTCTTTAGGTCGCATTTTAAAAAGACCAGTGCTATACACCACAATTTCCTTCCTGGGAGACAAGACCGCTTTACTAGATCACTATATCAACGGATTTGTCGTCCCTTCTATAAGTAAATCCCCTAGTAAAATTTGCAGTAGTAATTTTGTGTACGTCAGTTGTTAATAATAATACTAATAAAAATACCACACATTTTAAATTCACACTCACTGAGTTTAACAATAAATTGTTAACTGCAGATTCCTTACCACTAGGTCTGCACATTACGTGGAGTTCTAAATAGAGCCACTGATCTTCCAAGGAGTTTGTTAGCATCAGCATTTTTTATATTTGAATGTCACATATAAAATGTGTATAAATTACAAGCATATAAAATATAATATTTAACCTCTGGTCAAAAATCGTTAAAGCAATTATATTTCTGCGATTTGTGTAAGTTATGGATCCTAGGTAATACACTAAGCTGTTTGAAATAATTTTTTTAGTCATGATTAAAATGAACTTGGGCATTATTCGCATATTAATCCTAGAGATACAAATAAATTCTAAGGGAATATTGGTCACAGTTAACACAATTGAATTAGTTTGCCAGACTTAATATGCAAGACTCTATTTGCTATAAAAAAGATTATTTCGTACACTATTGCAAATGAATGGTCGTAACTGTTGCTTCATATTAGTTTCTTAGATTAACAATAATAATTTAATTTTTTTGACACTAACAGGTGATTTTAAATGTTTAACGTTGACTTTTTACAAATATGCATTGTAAGTTACATGAAACGGCTACTTTAAAGTATGTATTTAACCTAACATTTTTGTAACTATAAAATTTAGACACACCTGAGCAGACTCAAAATTTGCCAATAATTAATTTTCAAAAATTTTTTATAGGAACCGCACATTAATTTGTGCTGAGTTTGTCCTTACATTATTGTTACAATGAAAATGTTATCTTCAATACCTTATATGTGTTTGGAAGGATTAAATGTTTACGCAGAAATCACCCCGTCATACAGTTTTATTTTCTAAAGATTGCGATATGTACAGTGGCATAATAACTTTCGCAAAATATACTAATGTTGTTTTTATGCGTAATGGTTTCAAGCTTGACCAAGGCAAACAATGTTAGTTGCAAAATGTGGATTTATGTTTTTTTCCCTTGCATATTGTTTGCGCAATTTTTACTTTTTCTTAGAGTTGTTGAATTTAACAAAATACTTATTACAATAATAACATGTTAAAATAAATTACAAAATTCATTCCTGTGCTATGTGGTGAGGCTAGTCAATGGACACGAAGTCTTTTTCAATATAGTACTCCAGTCATCCTCAAATTAACATTATTCTCAGAATTTTCTGAAACATTTATTTATAGCAAAAAAATATTTTTTGTCGCGTTTGCAAAGATTATTAATGATATTTAAAGGATTTTGCACTGCTACTGAAAGTATTCGGATGCAATGAGTGTCCGTGAAATTAATTTCGATATAATTCAAAACATTCATTTGTGAAAAGTTAATTTAGTTTTAAATCCTATTCGTAAAAACTTCAACGCTAAGTAGACATTTCCTTTCAACTTGTTTTATAGAGCTGACCACATAGAGGTTTCCCCTGATCATGGTACATTTTGCAATTCTGTTGGAAGTACTGTACTAAGTGCACCACTGCTTCAGTTACGTCCTTGTCGCGTGCAGTTGCACTCGCTAAGTAATTCTGTTTGTGAGCGGCGCGGGGAAGGCAGGCATACAGCATGCACAAGAGTATCGCCTTCGTCAAAAACACGTGACGTCACAGAGCGAGTGAAGTGTCCGGATTTGTTCCTGGAGCTGCGGCAGAAGCGAGCTGGGCCAGGACTCCCGCACAAAGGAGCTGACTGGATAATTAACGCCACATCGCCTGCCCTGGGACGGCAAAGTTAGTCACGTGACAACACACTATACTCCTAGTAGGAAGAGGGGGCTAATCCGAGCCTCAGCAAGTACACATTCTCTCAGGACCGAAGCATAAACAGCTCTCCGCTTTCAAGACAACCTTAAGGAGAAAAATGTAACTGTATACGTTATAAATAAAACAATGACCCTGGCGAACATAATAGCTCTCAATCAGGAAACATACGTACGGAAAAATTGTGCTGTCTGAGTTGTACACTGAGAGAAATAAATTGTATTTTGTCTAATGTAAAGTTCGCTCTATGAAATGATACCCACTAAAGTGTTTCGACCAAAAAAATCTAGCCGTATAGTCATATCGAAAAGTCCCATAAAGAATGTTTTAAGATCATGATTCACTATTTGTTAATTTTAAACGAAAACAGGTAACATAACCAAAATCTCCCGGTAGTTACATGGCAAGCGGTGGCATTAGCATGAATAGGGATTTACGTGTTAAATTATTTCCAGTGGTGCTCGGCCATTTTCAATGATTACGCTTTCGAACAGAAAAAAAATTCTTGCACTTAGGATATATAGATATACAGAAATTAAAACGCAAGAAAGAAATTATGGGATGAGATTTTCGAGGGTATTTTCTCAGTGAAAAAAAAATACACATTTGTTCATAGGTTTTAGGCCAATTATAAACAACCTGACAGATTTTGTAGCAGTGTATTCAGAAAAAAAATTCGTGGGTCACTAACCTGTAGATTATACGCTAAGACTACTTGTATATACCAGCCGTACGGTAAGCTGATACTTTTAGAAATAAACTGTTTAAAAAATCGTGTAATACTTAGAATATAATTATGTAAGCAAATGAAAAAATAATATGGTGAGATAAATAAATAAATTTGTTATTGTTACGAATCCGTAAGCATGAAAACTGTTCGTGATAGTTATTTTAAAGACAGTCAAATACGTCTGTTATACGGTAGTTGAAGAATAGTTGGGTAGGCATTGATGTCGTTTAAATAGTTCTTCTGTTTATTATGAACAGCAGCTAAAACATTGATAATCTTTTAACGGAATACGTACATAATATTTTAATTTTCAGGAAATAAAATAAAATGTATATTTACACTTAGCATATATTAGAATATTTTAGAGTTGACGTAGTTAGCGGCGGCGGATGAACAATGTACGTCGGCTTGCAGTTCAGCCGTCAGCCTGGCAATGTTATAGTTGACGTTTGGCGGAAGGATACATAGTTGGCGTGAAAACAGATCCAAGCTAAAAGCAGGGCTTCCAGAAGTATCATGTTACCGTATGGCGGGTATGATCAATGACTGCTCGCTGACACACCTTGTGCCCCAAAATAAAACGCAAAATCTTTAATTACCTACCTATTAAGATATGATTTATTTACGAGAAGACTAGACACCAATGTCCATGTTTTGCCTATATCGCTTCGTTACTTCTAGGTCTCAGGCGTGCAGTATAAGCCTAAATCAGGTGGTTACCGTAACATAACGGGTCTTGTTTACCTAAGTCAGTTGATTCCATGTCTCGTGGAGTTTGCAGCTAGAATAATCTATAACAATAAAAAAAATATTTTACTTTTTGAAGAAACTAAGGCAAATGATCATACGAAAAATAATGTGCCAAATATACATTATGATATGAGAACATAGGTTGGATAAGTTTACAAACATATTTAGATTAAATATTTTATCACTTATCCAATTTCTGTAATTCTCTGAAGCGTGACCTCTAACGCTACTGTATACTTAATCAATAACTGTGTAACGAATATAATCTGGCTTTTACATAAAAAAAAATGTATAAGCATATTAAGATTCAGTATTGAGCCTGAAGGGGATGATACGCTACAACGTGAAGAAGTGAGAATTTTTTTGCTTCATCGGTACATTTAGAGAAATAAACTATTTGCCAGTTATGGTATTGTAGGTACGCCCGTTTGTAGAGAATGTGCAAGTATGTATTTTAGCTCAACAAATAGTCCGACTCCGAAAAAGAAAGAAGCCAATAAGTTTTATTCTGCTTTACATATATGACTATGTACTTAGAAAAACGTTTTTTTTTTTTACAAATTTTAAATTAATAACTGTTTTACGATAGTGTACATAGTAATTTGATATGTTTTATGAATACTTATTTTACAATAAATATTTTCCTTCATTTTGTGTGCTCTACACGGATTAGGTTGCAACATAACGGTATCATAATTTATCGGACATTTCCCCGCTAAATAAAAAAAAATAAAGGGTTTCAGTCAATAAATAGAAATAGTATTTAATCTACAAGAAAAATGTCATATTAACTGGGGTGTTTTTAAATTATAGAATGTTCAAAAAAAGTGTGTCTGAGGACTACAGCAATAAATAACACCTCATCTACAAACAAATGCAAAACTAGGAATTTGTGCCAAACGGACACTAGAAGTCTCGAAGTCAGCTACCAGCTACTGCAGAATTTTTACTGCTGTTTGTCGTCAAGGCACCATCACGGATGGTATTGAAGGACATTGGCAATGGTGAATAAAGTAGTCTCTTTCGTAAAATAAAAGGTCGGATCTTGTCGTCTGCTGCCCTCGTTTCGTCTCTGGCCATGCATTACCGTCTGATATATGTTGGAAGGGTCGTACTTCGAACCCGAACGTATTCCCGAAGATAAATTTATCTCAATAAATTCTTCAACACTGTTCTTGATCACTGCGGGAATTTAAATCTCACTTCTTACGTTAAACTTAGTAATCACTTAATATGAAATGGTCTTCCTGCTGTTTGTTGACTGAAGTATAAAATAAATTAAAAAAAAACACATGTTTTCGGAAACGTTTTAAACTAAAAGTTTATATTACTAACAGCAAAACAGGCTACGTACAACCGTTCTAACAAAAGTCTATTTTGCTGACTTGGCTTCGGTTAGATATATCCGTGGTTAGCTGGTCATAAGCGAACGAAAGCTTAATTCGTTTTTCGCTATCGTTATTCGCAATAAAGGGATTTGTGTACGTATTTTTGTCTCATTAGTGTTTAATTCACGTCGATGAATATCAAATCTACTTACTTGTTCGTTTATGCTGGAATTTAGTGTTTGCAAGTGATATTATTTTTAAATTTTTCTGGTCCAGCAGATTAGGATAAATCGTATATACTAAAATAAACATGTACTAAATTAATTAAGAAAATTAAATATGAAATTCTTCTAGTTTCTAGTGTGTGCCAAATAAGGAAAAAGTGTAAAGAATTAGACCTAGCATTACTGTTAGGTAAATATCAACAAGACATAAGTAATTTTTATATTAGTTGTGGGTAGTGAGAGGATATAAATTATGAGTCTCGAATTGGGCATATGTTTTCAGATAAAAATGTTTCATCCAAGGCAAATTTTATATTTAGGCGACACTGGGCAGACATATGGCGCAATTTTTAAGATACATTTTCTTCCACAGGTGAATTTATTGTTTGTAACACATTGATTCAAATGAAAACACGTGAAGTTTCAATAACTAAATTTCCGTTACAATACGTTTAGTTACCGGTACTCTTAAGAAGGAACGTATTGTAATGTTGTAGGAACCAACGAAGATTTTCGACAAGAACACTTTTTATCGGTGTAAAAACTAAAATTTCCAATCACGTTTTATAATGATGAACACATTTTTTAAACCATTTGTACACAAATTATTATTTAAAAAACATAAGTACAAAAATAGTTTGCTGCTTGTCTTACGAAATCTGGTAGTAACCTACCGTTAAAACGTTAGGCTTAAATAGGGATAGTTCGCTTCATTGTAAAATGAAGATTATCGATAACAGTTGCAACGCGACTTAACAGAAGCGATGGTTGGCACCTTCAATAACTTTTATAATTTCTTTCGTAGCTTATTAAAAAAAATCCGAAATTTAACCTAACTGCAGAACAGGACACATATTGATAGAATTTTAAACATCATGATACATATTTTTTTGCCATTTCTGTTTTTACATATTTTATTTTAGTTATAACAATTTTATTACTTTCGTAAATGCATTTAGATCTGTAACAACAGAAACGGCAAACAAAAACTTAATGACCTAATTTCAATGATTGCATTTTATTCGGCAGTTAAGTTAAACTTACGTGAGTTAATTCTAAAAGTAAAATTATGACACAAAATACAGAAATTTAATATGGTGACCATCGCTTTGTCTTAATGAAATACGCACTAGCTCTTCAAAATCACCTGGATGGCAGACATAATTTGTTCGTAGTCATAAAATAATTGATTTAATAGTGAACACACTCGAATGTAAATTATATAAATGTACCTATGTAAGTATGCCTCAGCTGGTGTGAAAGACATTTTTTTATGCTTCCAAATGACTCGGTTAAATTTAAACTCTTTCGACGAACGTAAACAGGTTCTAAAATGTGAAAAATAATACTTAACCAAAAAATATATGGAATAAATATTTATGCATAACGTTAAAAAGATCAATACACATGACACGATGTGTTTTTTTCTAAATCACACGTGTTCTACCAACTTCTTCTTCCGGTTAAATGTCCCTACGACCTAGTGCTACGCCTTCAACTAATAAGAATACCACAAACAACCAACTGGCCAGAAAAATTAAATATTGAAATAGTACGGCACACCAGATCACTCTCACTGCATACATGCAAGAGAAATACATTAACAACATTTTGGAAAATGAAATTCATCAAATGCACCGATAATAAAATCGTCGCTTCTGTGCTGTTACCTTTGCGATTATGATGTTATAAAAGAAGTTAGTCTGACAGGCAAGCTAACAGGAATAATTTTTATGAAAACCTGCTCTAGTGTTCGTTTAGCGCCATAACAGAAAAATCCTTGAGGAAACCATTCTCGTATATTACTCTCTAGGATGTTTTGTTAGGAAATACTTTTCACTCTCCCGTTCTTAAACCATCCATGAATTGGTTTAAGCGATTTCTGCGAAGATCTTATACAGTTGTGTAAATACGTCTCGAACTTAAGTAACAAAAATTGCCGACCTCGTTTAAAGTTAGTATATCCCCAATAAACTAGTGCACTTCGCTGAAACTGTTTATTGTTTACACTGGTGAAGATTCTATAAAATAATTTCGGATTAATCATCAGTACTCCTTAAAAATTACTCAAACTGCGTTTCTTACTTATAACTTTTGAATTAAGTAACTAAATAAGTGAAATTAGGTAATTGTTTAATATTCTGGGTGTGGCAGAAACGACGACCTTCAAATGCCTTACATTCAAGCACATTTGATATATTTATGTATATCGGGCTTCAAGACGTAATTTCTACTAAACGAAAACATTTACATCTTTTAACTCTACAAAACCAAAACATTTAGATAGGAGCTACGAAAACACGCATTTATTACAATACTTTTACTAATAATGTACAGTGTTAAAAACATTCCTGGGATATATATAACGAAAGCATAATTTGTGAACATTTTAAAACGATTTGTGTGTCAGTATAGTCTCTAATAGCAGTTTACAAGTTTTATAAATATAGTATGTTTGTTGAAATTCTTAGGTTTACTTCCGAAAAAGTTTCTTGATGATTCGAAACAATTTTGTAAAACGTGACAAGGCGCCGAAGTTGGTTTCGTTATACTTCGAGTATGCACAAGGAACAGTGTTTGCAATGCTCAACCATATATACGTTTGTATATGGGTGAAACAAATATTTACTTTAGAAAAAAAAAATGGTGACCGAAAAATAGATGAAATACGTCAAAAATAGGTTTTGCTGTTCTAACAAATTATGTGTTTAACAGGACTAAACCCTCATGCTGAGCGAACAAAGTCAACCAAACAACCATGTATTCGTTTGACTCAAAGTTTACAGGTTATTTCGTCATATACAAACGTGTATACATTTGACTGTACTAAACCTTTTTTTTTTCTGCGTTCGTATATGTAACCAATAATAAATTGAATTTTAAAGGAATTTAAGTTGTTTTATCTTTTTCAAGTATTTGCGTCAGTGTTCTTGAGGAACCTGTAACCCGAGTGAAACATACGAAGTGTAATGTGAAGACACACCTATACAGTGGAGGAATGCATTTTTGGGTGATATTTTCTCCATATTTTATGGTACTTTGTGGGGCGAAGTTGGCACCGCGATATCCGCACGTAGCCAATATTTACAGTATTTGCAGCTCGGCGGTAATTCGTTTACTCTCCCGCCTGTTAACTCTCTAAAACCCACCCCATGAACCGATGTGACCCGAGCCAACGAGCTCTGAACGCACCCTGCGAACGAGCGATCAATTCCGGCTGGTCGGTGCAGGAACATCATGATATTAACAGTTTTTTTTGTAAATTTATCATGCCTTGTTGCACTGCCAGATGCACGTATTTGCATCCCCTGTAGCCACCTGCTGTCTAGTCGGTGGGAGATAGGATTAGCTTCATGCCCTCGCTTGCGATCCGTGATTATTTCCATTAGCAAACCGAGTTAGTTTCAGCGCGAGGTTCAGACGGTCAGTACTAAAACTGCGTAGAGTGATTTTGAGTTCATTAGCGAAAGTTTCCACGCTGCTCACGATACCATTTTCACGTTTACTTAGATCCGTGCGTACTTAAAGAAACGGTGACTTATTTTTTGTTTTGTGGCTAAGTGTGATATCCACGAGGTTGTGGTAACATATTTCATAAAATGCGACTGGGAAGGAAACATATCTACCCATAATTCTGTACAGGTTACATTATTATGTTGGAAATAATAGACATTATCACTGACCAGCACTATGTGTGTAAGCCTTCTGTTATACAGAGAACTCCCGATTTTCCGTGTTCATAAATGCTGGACAACGGACGGATGATCGGGAAATATGGATAATCTAAATATAACAGTAAAAAAAATAAATTTTGTTTACAATACCCTCAAACACCGTAACGACGCATGATTTTGCCTACAAATATAGTGTTTAGGCCTACTCATGTATACCGCAACATTTTAACTAAAGAAAAATTGTGTCTGTGCTCGGAAAGCACTAGAAAATGTCATTTAGAAATGTCATCAAACCATTCTTGGATGATATCGTTTACCCAATCATGAGCTCCTATGTTGGCATCCTTCCATTCCAAAAACAGGTTTATTTTACAAAAAAAAACTTTGTATTTTAAAGTGTTGTATACACAGAATCCCGCAGTAATAATCTGAAAACCAGCTAATTTGTACAAAGGTAATAGGGACGTTATAGAGCAAGGTACAAGAGGGTTAAGAAATCTGGAAATTATTGACTGTTTGGTTTGTGATAGCGGTGATGCAATGACATAGTGGTCAGAAAACTTGCATGGCACAATGAGTAGAATGTTCGATTATATTTGCGAGAGGATAAAGTAACAAGCGTTGCCGTTTGGCAGGTCGATTCCCGGCGTGATCGACCTGAATTTTTGCGCTGAAGGTGACCAACGGAAGGGAAAAAGGGTGTTCTCAGAGTTCTCCCGTTTTGCCTTCCTTTGATTTTGGTGATGCTCCATACTCACCTGGCATTACCCGTCACAAGCACTAAAAGTTTCGCTGCTAAGCGCTGATAAGAATTTCTTTCACGTTGCCTTTGATGAGCAAGAATTTCGTAAAGACTAGCGCTGATCTTACCATTTTGATCCATCGATGTTAAACCCCCCTTTGATCTCGTCTCATATTTTATTAAGATCTGTTTGCCGACCGGTTGGGCTTCATTGGTATTGCTGCTGGTATTAATTAGTCACCTGTCTTCTCGTGTACATAGTTGCTGAGAAGTGACCTTCCGAGTGGAATTGCGGTTCAGAAAAAAAAATTATTACATATGGCTGATCATATGTTACTCATGCATGTAGATGACATTCTAGAGAGCTATTGTGTAGATCTAGTTGGGGATAATTGCAATAGATACAGACAATTCTGGAAAATTAGTATGGTCCTATCGAGGTACTCCTGCATTCATTTCTGGAATTGTCTAACATTAGGCCTACATGTTTGTTGAAAACAGCTGATGCCGGCTTTTCTTTACTTGATTTTATTTTGCTCTGGTGTTTTGCACAACACTTTAGCGTTCGTTCGTAATGGCGTATGTTTTAAAAGACAGTTTTGTTTGTAATGGTATCGTTGTATTGCTACCAAAATTCTTTGATATGCCAAATTTCAGCTCGATCGAATGCCAGAAAGTGCCTGAAAAACTGTTTACAAACTTCGAACGGGAAATACAAGACATACATGAACGAAGAAAGTTAAGCAAAAGTTTGTAAATTTATGAAAATCTTAATAAACTCGTGCGAGTTTTTCCTATGCAACCTTCTCGTTTCGTATCGTCGATTGCGTAAATGACCGTTGAAAACAGTTCACGGCTGTAAAGAAGAGGAATATATTTTTAAACAATACGCTAATTTAACGTTTACTCTACAAGGATATAATTGTGGTGTTCGCTTAATATGGATACTAATACTAATATCTAAAATAGGAAATTAAGATTTTTATGAAATTATACCCATAAATGGTTGAAAAGGAGTAAAAAGTTTATTGATTAGTCCAGTATACGTAACCAGTTGAGACATAGGCGTGTTGTTTGCTCCACAATAATTGTTACGCAAATAACTGAAAAGTTAGCTCACGTCAACGTTTTCTGATAGAATAAATAATTCAATTGCCAGGGGTAAAATTAGTGCATAAGCCTTTCAAGCAAGAGGATCCGAAAGACAGTAGCGAGAAATAATTTTCACGGGAGATAATTTTGCGAACGAAGTATATTGTTCCATAACCGCTATGTGCGTACTCGTTTGAAAACTTGACCGCCTTGCTGACTGCTGGTTGATGATATTGCGGCTGAAGCGTTGCTTTACAGTGGTCGTGGGTTTAGCATGCTGAAGATAGGCGTTATTGATGTCCTCTTATTTGGAAGTCATATCGTGGTGGCCTTCGTTTGCAGAAAACACTGATTGAAATTAATACTTCTGTAATTATATTTAACGTTGCGAGCCGCGACTGTCTGGCTGGGCGGTGTAGTACGATACTGTGGTGGCGGAGCTAGGACACCCCCTTCCCACTCACTCCTCGGTGCCGTGGCTGTCGGGCAGGGCGGCGAAATACAATACAGTGGCGGCAGCGCTAAAAGGCCTCCTCGGGTGCCGCATGGATTGTATTACTCCATGATAACCACCTGCACCCAG
>PNEQ01052923.1:0-12978 GCA_003012365.1 Medauroidea extradentata | reverse complement strand
GGAGTAATTGTGTGCATAACTAATTGTGTTGTGAGAGTTCTAGTTGATTACTGTTTTGTGTATTTCGTAGCTTTGTGAGCTATTAAATCCAGTACTTAATTTAACTCTTTTATTTGTAATTATAGACCTCTATCCCAAAGAACTCATGGGAATTGCCCACATATAAAGTTTGTGCTCTCAAACTTGTAACAATATTAACTAGAGACCTAGAAATGTCGCAGTTCCAACGTGCTGCAGGCTAGGCTGCATAGTTCTGTGTACACTATGTCTTCTACTCTTGTAATGTCTCCCTTTACTTTTCACCACTAAACATAGATTCTTCACATTAGCATAAATATAACTGCGCTTGGGTAAGCACAGTAAACAATTTAAAATTGAAGTCCACTAAAGAAACAGCGACAGTTCTGACACGAGGTAACCGAGATATAAAATTAACAATATTGATGTTACTGCCGGTGATACTAGTGTTATCATTACATCCAAACAGCCTATAGATACTGCAAGTAAAAAGAGAAATTACTTACCAAATAATTTGTTTTTTTGATGTGTTATTTCTAATTTACTATTTGTAATTTTGTTCTGCCAACAGCAAAACCAAACTATTTTCTCTGAAATATTTTATTGACTTCGTGTGCTTGAGGGTATCTGACATCCATTAATAACTTCCTTTATAATAAATACTGGCTGTTACACGGTTATGTTAATAAATCACCTCTTGCCGCATGGACAATGCTGTTGCTTGTTATACATATGTTCTTTTTCACACCATCAACTAATAAACGAATTGCCAATTTGTTTATCTATTTAAAACACACTTAAAACTATACTTCCATGATTTTATACATTACGTACGTTTATTATAAGCATATTTTCCCGGTTTCTCAGTAAAGTTTACAATAGCTTCTTGAACTATTTCAAATGGAAAAACTAACCTTATTTCTAAAACCATAAAAATATCATTTGTGTGTTAAATTTACGCTGTACTTACCCACAAATAAAATTATAGCGTCACTGCTTAGACTGTCGTAGATGAAATACGGTATTTCAATAAGATCCCGTACCAGTGTCACCTAAACAGCTCCACTTGAGCGGGTAAAAATAAAGACTTGTAAATATTGCTAAATAAAGGTTGTGATTATTATATTTAGATTGCACTGGTGTACATAATTGAGGAGATATTTAGTAGTGTTGTTGTAATGAGCGTAATACGAGACAGAATGTTGTGTTGCAAGCTTGACAACTAGTGTTGACACATACAACGACGTGAAGGGCTAGTTAGCAATGCAGTGAGACGTGCTGGTGAGACTTGGCCCGGTGTTGCTCGCGGCCAAGGAAGCGACAATCACGCTGCCTCGCTCTGGGATTAAAAAGTCGAACCAATAATCTCTCTCCTCCTGCAGTGCAGTAATATTGGCGGCCATGTTCCCGCCTCAACACTGCATTGTGCCTGCTGACTGCTGACTAGGACCACATTCCCGCCTCCCACCACTCACGTCTCGCCTTATCACTCCTGTGTTGTATGCAGCCGGACTGTTTGACCCATGTGTATTACGTAAGGTGTACATCTCGGTAGCATTCAACAAGCACTATGATTGGTGATTTATCTCAGATATAGTGTACTGTTTGCTAGGATGCAATGTAATATGTTCATTAATGATGCTTTTTTTTTCGTTACTGCTGAGTCGTTATTTGACTGGACCAATGATAACTCTGATGCACTATGACTGTAGTATGTTATAAGTCTGTAAACAACTACACCGTGACGCATAACTATGGTACAATTATACAACACACTGGATGCTACGTTGGTTTAGAAAATATAGTCTATAAGTGACAATACATACTGTCACAACTTGAACAATGATCTATACCACTTGAAATATTTGGTAAGACTTAGGTAGGGCCCGTATTTTTACGCGAAAAGGATTTTAAGCCTCACTTTGTTTCGTTGCCTCACGTGCACACCTGCAGTTCTGCTTCGTAGTCAGTGATTGGATATTTTAACTGTCACGAACCTTGGTATTCTACTGGCAAATAACAGCCGTGTGGTGTTGCATGAACGTTATTGTAGTTGGCACAGTCCAATGAGATACGGCTCTTCACACAGACACGCTGCCAATAACCATGAAGCAGAACTACAGATGTGCACGTAAGGCGCTGAAACAAGCCGGGGCAAAATTCTATTCTCAAAAAAGTCCCTACCGATCACTGGCCATGAAGCAAAGATGCTGGAAAGGCATTCAAACAAAATGGTACAAAAATATTTCCGTCACACAATCCTAGCTCTATTTACTTGCTTCTTTATCGATAACTAGAGATGATGGTTTATGGCGGGAAAACTTGACTGATGTTGGGTTTCAACACACGCCACACGTTCAGCTAACCAGATGATTACCGGCTTTCCCTTGTACGTGGAGCTATTGCCCTATTTGACTGAGGCAATAAGACTCCCGCTTTGTAATATTTGATGCATGTTATTGGTCTGCAGACAGCTACGTTATGGCAGAAGTATATCACCGAATCATTAGGGCCACGATTTTGTCGCGAAAATATTTTTGACCCACTTTGTTTCAATGTCTCTCGTGCACATCGGCAGCTCTGCTTTATAATTACTGGCAGCGTGTCTGTGCTCAGACACGTTTCTCATTTGACTTCATCAATCAGAATAGACTCCGTACGTCTATAATTTGCCAAGGCCAATGAGAGTAAATTCATCCAATCACAGACGATGTAGTAGAGCTGCAGATGTATACATGACGCATTGAAACCAAATGTTGCAAAAATCTTTTCGCCATAAAATCGTGGCTCTACGAATTATATTTGTTGCAAGGAACTACAGTATTTTCAAGGGTATGTTGGCACAAAACATATTCGCGATATGTCATCATCTCTATAGATAACTAGGCTCTCTCCAAGGTCACATTAAGCAAGAGCCAACGACAAAAGTTATACAAGTGTACTCTTCTTTGAGCCCTAACTTGTTCCGAAAACAAAAAGGAAATTTAATTCAAATTGCAAAGCCTGGGGTTTTTGGACGTTAAAAACAATTTAGAACAATCTACTGTCTGTAGATGCCAAGTGAAAAAAGTTTCACCAGTAAATGTCGTCTTTTATACGCACGAACTATACATTACTGTACGATTGTTTCTTCATGAGTACAGTTGTGACAAATCTGAATTATTGATAAGTAGTGACCCTGTATTTTGCCGAGAATAGTTGGCCATCAACTAGTACAATGCCTTGCGAGCACATATGCAGTCCTTCTTCACAGTCAGAGATTGAGTTATGTAACTGTCAGAGTGTCAGGTTTCTACCCGCATATCTCAGACATGTGGTGTCGCAGCAATGTTATGTTGATTGTCTCCTCTACATGACGACACGCTGCCAAAACCATGAAGCACAGCTCCAACAAATATGCACTTTACATAGGAATTAATGAATATTCACTGATACTCCAGTGCTGTTAATATATTTCGCACGGAGAAGTTTAAAGAAACTGAAGTAGCGGAAATCCACAGGCAAAACAGTGAATTGTCACTAATTCTAATTTATAGTACCAACATTCCAGAATGTGGATCAATAAATATTCACTGATTTTCCAATGTCTTATCACTGATTCAGTAAATTTTCACTGCGTAATACGTAATCTGTTAAAACCACTTGGATATTAGTGAATATTCACGAATTACGATTTAGAGTGTGGAAGTAAGTCGTTGAAACATTTATGGTGCAAAATATATTCGCGGATATCCGGCGTATGTCACGCACAAACGTCCTCTGTGTTGAAGAATTTGCAAGTAAGTGTTAATAGATGTCTCCTTCATGTTATATCAGCAGCCACAAGTTCATTATTGCCATTACTTGCCCTCAGATCTCATTATACGCTGACTTCTCGTGTGACCAAGTACAACACAGATGTAATGTAGCCAATCAGGAACTTGACGGAGCGACATATAGGCTGAACAGACGCAGTGTTGGTTGCTGGGGCGGCTTCGTGGTCGCTGATTGGATAATGAAGACGGCCATGTTGGTAAGCTGCCAGACCTTGGTCGTGTTGTGGCTGGACACAAGACTCACTGCGTACCACTGCGCTTCTGTAGCACATCTCGGTCGTGAACCACAGCACATAGACAATAGTCGCTAATTATTCTTCGTCGCTTCACAAGGGGGAAATAGAGTCCCCATCATGGATTTAAATATTTTGTTATAATTCATTATGAATTTAAATATTTTTGTTATAATTCTTGTTTCAGTTTAATTTTTGAATATTTAACTCCGTTACAACATGAAATGTGTAATAATATAATTCCTGGCGTCACAATCAATTGATTGCATGCTAGTTCTGTTAATGCATGTGAAACCGTCCATAGTAATAAATCGGTAGTACACCGGACATTTCTACAGCCCAGACTACAACAAGCATTCCATCAATATTAACTTTGTATAGACCATAGAGGCATACTCTTAGTTTAACGTAGACAACGTTTCAATAACAGAACTCACAATTCATTTTTTTAAATAAAAATATATAAGTTTGAGTTGACAGCTGTCCTTACCTCTTAAGAGAAGTCCTCGAGTGACGTTTTTCACAGCTAGTAGCAATAAAAAAAGTAAGATACGTGGGCGAGACTGGCGTGCGACAGACTTTGTACCGGAGCGGAGAACTAAACGGTCGCACAGTGCCACGTTGTAGTATTTTATTGTATATGACGACAAGCGGTACTTCCCACAGTGTGACTGAAGTCACAAGAATACTTTACTGTTTCCTTTTTACAAACCTATTGGAATTATTTTAGATATGTCAGTCAGCAAAGCCATCTTAAACCCTTCACTGGGGCAGCTGAAACATTTTGCCAACAGTCGTGCCGTATTACAGCTAACATAGACGCATAGTTAGAATGTTTCACCTTATCAGATAAAAATACTGTGGATAATTTCAAAAGTTTCAAGTAAGAAAGTTCACGCACGACATGTTACATGACGGGTAATGCACATGGCGAGGACTTCATAAACATAATGTTCAGAGGCATATTAATGTCGGGACTGCAGCAGACAAACAATAATACAGACGTCAACCCACGTGGCGGCTCAAACGAGTGAACTTGGCTTCTTATTGGCTGCCAGAAATGGTTGTTACCAGCCCCGTGTATGATTGGCTCCTGCATGTTTCTACAGGTTTCCTATTGGCCTGGCTGCTGGCTAGCAGGGCAGCCACCTTACTCTGATTGGACGTTGGACAGTGAAGTCGTGTGTGTCCGAGTCTGCCGTCCTATCAGCTGTTTCACTTCTGTATAGCTGAATATTCTGTGCTCTACATTTCTTAGTCTTACACGAGTTGAAGCCTCACTCGATTATTAGTTGCAGTAAGCGCCTTTATAAACGAGTGTTGTAGTGTTAATAAAGAAATGTCGCCTTACACCAGATGTGTGCAGGAGTTCTATGTGCTAGGTCATCCACAGGTCACATAGTCATCTCACTGGCCAATGATATTCAATGACGCCCGTTTATTTGCGGGGGAAAATTGCACAAGATAGAATTGAATAACTGATGTGAATATTTGTAGAGATCCTTTAGTTATCAATCGCGTGTTTTTTAATAGAGATGAGCGGAATTCTGGGAGAGTATTTATGTTGATGAAATGGTAAGTAGCGTAATTTTTTAAATAACAAAACGGCATCCAGAAAATGAAGGACATATATGTAAGGGCAGGGGAAAAGATTTCAGTCCCACTTTGTTTCAGTGTCTTACGTGCACACCTGCAGCTCGAATTCATGACTATTGGCAGAGTGTTTGTGTGCAGAGTTGTTATTCATTTGGCTGTGCCAATCAGTAGACAGTAACTGCGACACGACACGTCTGTGATTCGCAGGTTTAAGAACGCCGGCTGTTAAGGCATCCAATCACGGAACAGAAAGCAGAGATGCAGGTACGCACAAGGCAGTGAAACAAAGTGGTACAACAATATTTACGCCAAAACTTCTTGTCCCTACACACTTTTCTGACACAACAGTCAGAAATAAAAGACGAGAAAGAGGTTCACTTTGAGACGTCAAACTTTTCACGCGGGACAATGTATATCTGAATATGTGATGTGTGAGGACATTAAACAACATATCACGCAGTTGCCACACATACAGGATGTCTAGAAACAACCGCATATTAAGCACACCATGTGAGTCCTGGGTTAGATTGCAGACGAAAATGTTAGTGGCAAAATGATGTACATTTTTCGAGCACAATGTGACAACACTGAACGGAGAAAGTCCACTCTTGCACTCCACATCCAGGAAATATTTCATGTATGTTTCGTCGAGTAAGCGTATAGGCCCTAATCATGTTTGCACTGCTCGGTATTTGAACCTGCGCCCATAATATGTTGTTAAGAACAGTTGAAATAATATATGCGTAGCGCAAGAAGGGACTAACTCCGTGCTATGTCCACGTAAAATGTCGTCTGATAACATTTCACGCTAATATTTTCATTTTTAACTGAACCAAGTATTGACGTGATGCACTTGATATAAGGCCGCTTGTAGACCGCCTGTATGTGCAACAAGGGCGTATAACATGAAGCTGTTATATATCATATAGGCTAATACGACCCAAGTACACTTACTAATGTATACAATGTTGCACAGTAAACAGGTTTATGTGCAGAATCATGCAAACAACTGAAGGTAAGTAGTCGTATAATGTAGGCAACATATGTGTGATAACGTCAACTAAAGTCTCCATGACAGTACTTACCTCGTGTTGGCAGTGCGATATGTTGCGACATACGTCTAGTAAACTCAACTACAGTGTGTAAGTTTAGGGGAATACACGGCCATCAAAACAACTCAAGTTTCCAATTTGAAATTCTTCTTGACCGCGCGCAGCACACTTGACAAGGTTTCTACCTCACATTACCGAACTCACGTAAATCACATGGTCGTGGAAATTATTTCTCCAGCATTTGAGCCATTTTTTTAACGTTAATAATCAGCTGTGTTCCTCTGACGTCAGTTGTTTTTATGACATGGCTGTCATTTTGTAGTCCGATGCGTTATGTTGGTCGTAGTACCACTGTGTTCAATGCTCTATTATATAGCTGTATACAGGACGCAATATTTGTACGTCCTTAGCGTCCACTCAGATTCTGCCATCATGCGTCAACTCTCTACCTTACGAACCCGTAAATACTTGTTAACGGAAGAACTTTCTACAAAATATAGCTACAGTTGTTACAATTCAAAGAAAATAAACAACGTTGTTCCCAGGTTAAAGCTTCTTGGCGTTTGTTAGTAGGTATCGTTGTTTACAACTGTTTGCTGCTTCTTACACAGAAAACTGAAACTATTATCTTATGCTACACTTTGTACGTTGTCATAAGACAAATAATAAGCGCATCGATGTTCAAAATGTTCTTGTTTTGCAACAACCGAAAATAGTAATCGACGTGTTTGTCAATAAGCTAATTCGTTCAACTGGCTTATCCGCTATGATGTTAACACTAAACAGATTCGTGGACAATTTTATCTGACTTCTGATTGGTTTTTACGTACGACAACGAGCATCCGGCTTGTTTCTAAATGCCTGCGCGAAGAACGCTCAGCTTTTCGTTTCATCAGGGACTTAGTTGGTTACAAACTGTATCAGTGGCCTGCGGTGTTGTATACAAGCTGTATACAAGCAGCAGTGGTAATACAAACTGTAGCAGTGGCCTGCGGTGTTGTATACAAGCAGTATACAAGCATCAGTGGTAATACAAACTGTATCAGTGGCCTGCGGTGTTGTATACAAGCAGTATACAAGCAGCAGTGGTAATACAAACTGTAGCAGTGGCCTGCGGTGTTGTATACAAGCTGTATACAAGCAGCAGTGGTAATACAAACTCTGGAAGTAGTCAGTATGTACTACAATGTATGAACAACTGTACAGTATAGCATGGAACAGCTGTACGCTACAATTCGGAATATGCGAATATATGCATAGTATAATACAGAGTGTACTATATCATATTGCTAGTGGATGTCAACAACCTTCATATAAGATCATCACACTATGCCGACTGTAGTTTTCCGAGGTTCGTCTGTATTTGGGACAGACTGTATATGGGCGACTTATGTAGAACAACCTGTATGTAGGACATATTGTAAATGAGGCAGATTAGGGTATATGTGGGACATAAAGGACATACTGCATTTAGGACAAACTGTATGTTGCATGGGAATAGACTGTACATGGAACGTACGAGGCTACAAGTTGGACAGCATGTATGCAGGATGTACTGTATATGGATAAGCTTGTATATGGGAAGAGAATGTAACTAGGACAAACAGTACATGAAAAACGCCAGAAATATGAGAAAGCTGTAATATTGTCCCAGATGTAATGCTTAATGGCGAGTGAATATTAAAACAACGTTATACAGGGAGTGTGGTATAGGAAGGAGAGCGACAAACAAGCGGACAGTGATGTGGACTTACACCAGTTGGAATACGGCGCCACTAGGATGGAGCGCGCTAAGAGTGGCAGGTTGCCGGGCCGCCTCGCCCCACATTCCTCACGCACCAGCCAGCTCTGTACGTGCGTATGTCTGTCCTTTCCCTGCGTGTGCTTCACGTCACTTTCATTACCTTCCTTCTTCAGCGAGCCTTTGTGTCGTGTGTCCGCTGTTTCCCGCCATGCCGTCTCTCTGGTCGCTGCGTGGAGGACTATATATAGCCGTAACTAACTGTTGCAGTCCCGTAGCAGGGTCACCGTAGCGTAGTGGTTATCCCACCATCACTTGCCGAGTTTTCTCCCAGCAGGGCCTATTTTTAGGAATTTTACCCTCCACCTATGAATATACAGTATCAGTAATAAAATTTGTTGAAAAACAAAGAATTATTTATAACAAACCAAGAGACACATTCTCGTAAAAATAAGGACCACCACTGTTCTCCACAACCCAGAAAACATTTTAACTGTATTTCAGTAAGATTCCAACTATGCAGTATTGCTGTTGGCAGCGTGTCCTTGTTCACACTGGTGTCTCACTTGACTGCGCCAATCATACGTCTGTGATTTGTAAGTATAACCACAATATCAGTGAAGTTAACCAATCACTGACCGTGAAGCAAAATTGCAGCTGTGCACACAACACTTTGAAATCAATTTATGTAAAAATCTGTTCACCATAAAATCGTGGCTTTAGCAAGAAATTGCTATGAATATTAGAGTTAAACAATAAGGGAAACGACAAAAATAATAATAATTACAAAATCATATTAGCAATTCAAAAGGCAATTAAAATTTCACGACAACTATTAAATTGAATTGTTTATAAACGTTAATTTTTACTGTGTATCTTGATGTGTAACATATTTTTATTTACTCGCTATTTGTCTTTTTTTAAATTGAATTAATGCAGATGTAAGCACAGTCAGATTCACGTTATGTATCTTGTTGATGTTCTATGTGTCCATAATTCGTTGTAATTTATATTTTAACAGTTGTTTGTCATGTTTTGTATTGGGGCATAGCCTCTTATCTTTGTGCTTGCCAACTTCTACATCTCAAGATTATTTACCTACAAGTGAAAGACAGATTTTTAAAAAATAAAATGAAAGAAATAAGATCTCGCTTTGTGTCATATGTGTGAAACATGGCGGACGTTACATTAACTGGCGGCTTGACTCAGGAACCTGTCTGTCTTGTATTATACTACCACTGCTGTAAGACGTCATTGCACGTCATCTCTCAAATGAAAGCAGACATACGAGCTGACAAGTGGGATGTATGTCACTTGGGGCTTGACCTCTTGTTCACTTTCTAGCTTGCATTTATTTTATATCTTACAGTATTATAGAAGTATGTATGCCAGCAAACAATCTGACATAACTAAGCTGTACAGGAAATATATTCCTGTCCCGTGAAATGCGCAAACAAAAGAACAGCAACACTAGATATTGAGAAATAAATTCGCATTCGTATATGAACATATAAGCTCATAATTGCTCAAATATGGAGTTTGGTAAAATTAAATTGTACAAATCAGTAGGAAAATGTTATATACAGGATCTGATGAGTAATAACGTGACGAAAACCAAACCACGTCGTCCAAGGGGTTGATATAAACAAGGGATTCTACTAACAGAATATTCGGAGAGGCCACGAAGTAATTTGAATAAAGTTCCGGAAAACAACGTCAGCAAACTGATGCTAAACAAATCTGCTTGCGCAAAATGTAGTCTGTAGTCCGTACGTTGCTAGGCAACATTGTTGTGGAAGGGGAGGAAGGGGTCGTGGAAGACTCCAGAACGTTTCACGTAGGAACAATACTACAGAATGGAATCAAATATTTGCACTACCGTCATCTGGGGTAACTTGCAACATCTGGGGTAACTTGAAATAATATTCCAAGAATTTTTATTATACATATGGGTGCCCTCAATTAAACGTTATTCTGATCATATTACTTGGCTCCTGTTGTTAATGTGTAATTAGTTTTTGTTTTGTCTCTTATGACCTCTATGTGTAAAATAAAAATTCTTGAAATATTGTTTTAAGTTACCCCAGGTGTTGCAAGTTACCCCAGATGACGGAACTATTTCAAGCAATCGTAATATTTCTATGTTCTATATGCATAATATCATGCAAAAACCCAATAAAAAATCTGTATTTCTCGGAAGTTGCACTAATGCCTGGCAATGTTATATATGAATTATATGTTTATGTTCCTTCTGAGTCACTTTTAATTGAGTTTGATTTGAAATAATTGATATAAGTTATTTGATTTACACTATAAAATGAGCACTTGTTATTATTCTTCCGAAAACCTGTGATAAATATACCTCCAAATCTGCAATCTAATACGTCTACTTTGTAAATAAATTGAATGTAAGTATTGCCTTTAACAACCACGTGGTAATGTTTACTACGAAGATGCAGGAATAGTTAGAAATTAAGTGAAAGCAAACATTTATCTGAGCAGTTTAAAGTGTTCTACTTTGTAGGGAACCAACGTTCGAAGCCTAAGTGTATGTTTACAAGAAAATACATGGCGCGTTATGGTCACCGCCTACCGTGTCATTCAGTTGCATTGTAGTGTTTAAGTAAATACTTTTCTTCGATACTATTCTACGCGTGCCTATTGTGTCAATGTACGAAAATAAAACACACTTCGGACGAGTACGGAACGTCATTGTAAAGACACAATGTTCATGAAAAAACCTGTTCCTAAGTCCTACCTCGTAGCTAACAATGGCCTCATATGCTGTCGCACTTCAATATGTACTGGCAGGACGTATGTGAAATTCCGGTACAGATGTGCACTGAACTGTTATATAGACTTTCCGTCAGCAAAACGTTTATGGTCGCCGCTTTAAGGCCATAAAAGAAACTGCTAAGCGGGAATTTTGCACGCAGCTTCGACACGCATTTGATGCGCTCTTCAAGGTCACCCTTATAGCGTGTTCACTGACGTGCAGGCTAGCCTCCAAGAAGATATGTATATTCAAGTAGACTGCAACTGTTCATTGCCTGCTCGCTGACTCAATGGCACGGGGCACGTAAAGGTATATTTCTACTATTGGCTCAGATACTTCCAGGAAGCGTCAAATAAGTCACAAGCCAATTGTGAAAGTGACATGAACTTAGAGTTGATGTAATTCTAGCTTGCACCTGAAAAACAACGTGAATATGTCATGTCTCTAGCTGTGTCACTAGAGCAGCTTGTGGCGTGCAGGTAGGCGATGTCGCAGTGTGACTATTATATCTTGAACGTGGTCGTAGTCAATAGCACAGTTATCAGTGTGGTGCAGTAGTTAGCAACTGGCCGCTGACACTGTGTATACACACAGACAACAAGCAATAAACACAGCCAAGCTGCAGTTTTATGGACACTATATACGTCTCATGACCGTTCTTTTCCCTCGCTTATATTTAACGACTGATGTTATCCGTCATCTCTGCAACAGTATGCAACAATACAGCGTGGAGGTCACTTTCACGTGTAGTAACACAGACTACAAGGTCACACGTTCTACCACATACGTCCAGCTGTGTACACAGTCACTTGTCATGGTTTGCAAAGGTGAAGCGAGGGGGAGGGGCGTTAAAATCCCCCACCCCCAGAGCTTATCGGAGAAAAAAGTCACAAAAAATCTACAATGAAGAGGCGGACTGTTTAAGTTTATTTTAAATGAAATTGCTTTCAAAATGTATCTTTTAAAATTTGAAAAGATATCAATTATATTCTGTATCTATTTTATTTATACAATAAACAAAAAAATGTGTGTAAATGTATGTATGTATATATATATATATATATATATATATATATATATATATATATATATAGCTAGACAGCAAACCCCTCCCCTCCCCCCAAACCAAATCCTGGCTGCGCCTCTATAAAGTCCTGGAAGCTTGGAAAACACGTCATCTACAGACACATAGGGAAATTTTTCTGCCAGTGTATTATCTAAACCAACGTAGCCTGCGCCTTGTATTATTGGGTATGTGTAGAGGCAATGGTTTTGTTCCAGAGCCTCGCGTGCACATCTGCAGGCTCTGCTTCGTGGTCAGTGATTGGCTGTTTATAACTCGCAACATATCTGGGATCTACCCGCCAATCATAGACGTGTGGTGTCGCAGTGACAGTATTCTCATTGGCACAGTCAAATAAGTGACACCTCTACACGAACGCTCGCTGCCAATAACTACGTACCAGAGCTGCCTCTAGGTATGTGGCACGATCTATAGCAGCTTACACACGGATAACAGACATTCAGTCGTAGAGCTCCAGAGTTATCATTGGCACAGTCAAATAAGTGACGCCTCTACACGAACGCTCGCTGCCAATAACTACGTACCAGAGCTGCCTCTAGGTATGTGGCACGATCTATAGCAGCTTACACACGGATAACAGACATTCAGTCGTAAAGCTCCAGAGTTATCATTGGTACAGTCAAATAAGTGACGCCTCTACACGAACGCTCGCTGCGAATAACT
>PNEQ01052922.1:0-12980 GCA_003012365.1 Medauroidea extradentata | reverse complement strand
CGTGATACAGGTTATTTCGTGATACCGTGGTTATTTCGTGATATATTGAATTAGCGTATAGTTACTTTTAAATAGATCTTTATAACCATCTCGTATGTTACTGTTAAAATTTAGTCAACCACCATGTTTTAAAACTACTTACAAAATTCGCAAAGTTACTAATGTAAGACACTCAAAAATATTCCACTCTTAATGGTAACTTCATCCTCCATATTGCTAAGCATATGGAGTATTCAATTTACACGTAAAAACCACGGCAACCGCTGTAAAAATTAGTTCAATTTATTAACTTTAATATCACTTAATCACAACCACATACCTTATGGCGAACCTCTTGAAAACACCAATTCTTTACACACACGTCTGACTTACATAGCAATTATACAAATCCCAACTAACACCGCACGAAACGATTCACTGAGAAAGAACAAGCAGCTATGGGAAGCGCGCGGGCCTGTTGTTCGGAGAGGGACATTCCGCGCCATCTGTGCTCCGCGCGCGGAACCATTTCAGCCGTTGGTTACTACGTGAGCCGAAGCCTACAATTTGTCACGAAATAACCCAGGTTTACCCTACATGCCACAACTGATTTTTTTCATTCACGTCAGCGAGGCCCACTATGATCTTTTCGAGCATGTTAAAAAAAAAAAAAAAAAAAAAAACACCTAAAAACTATATAGGCTACTAAGAAAAAATATTGTAAAATCACGCAAAATTTATTTGAAACAACCAAATTATTTCTTTGAAATATGTTTGTTGTTTTAACCAAATGACATAGTTGATGACGCCATACAGTTATTGTTAAATCAAACATACATTTAGTTGAGCAGCCATTAAAGTATACGGCATTTAAATTATTTTACTTGCTCTGATCACGAAAGTAAGAGTTATTTGCACAACATGTATTATATACAAATATATTTACGTGTAAATATAAAAAAAAATAAGGATGCAGACGGATTTGATCCCACAACCTTTATATTACCCACCCCGCACGTCACCCCCTTTTTTTTAATTTTTAATTTAATTTCACTGCACCAACCATTCCCCCCTTTAATGTGACTTAATTTGAGTGACCCCAGAACTTTTCGTGAGACAATTTGTATAGTGACAAGTTTTTAGACCCAAATGGACAAACACAAATTTACGCCCAGCCAGACCTGAGAATCGAACCCAGAACCCCCCCGCACCAAGCAGGCCGCTCAACCAACTGAGCCACGGGGGTCGGCCCCCTAGACCACTACAACATACTTTAAAAATTTTAATTTCTATAGTTACATACCTGTGATATGTCATTCCGATAAATTCGTGATTCAATTAGACTCGTGTAAACACGGCAAAATGTTTTTAACCGCTACAGTTATCTTCAGTCATTTAATCTAACGTAATTATACAAACGAACGCAAAAACTAATACTCTACTAATGTAGTAAATACCTATACTTAAAAAAAAGGTGAGACAAGTTTCCTAAACCTCCGTGTGTGTACATCTAACACGTGCATATTAAATAACTGCCATTGCAAGAACGACTTCCCGAACGGACATATTTCGTCGCTTCCAACCAAATCGTTTGTTTTAATATCTGCCATTGTTGAATTTACCAAACATGTATAGTATGTCATAAATAGTAAAAGCAAATAAATAAAACATAATAAGCAAACTAGCGATCGTATTTTTAACGGAACAAATATTTTGGGTAAATTCAAATGTACGTATTGCTAAGCATAACATCTAACGAAGAAATTAGTATAACGAATCAATATATGTTCGTTTTAAGTAAATAATGTCAACAAAAGTTTACTGTCGAAGAAAATAAATTCCAGTAGTAACTACAACGTTACGATTGTTAAATTAATAGTAATTTATTTGTTGTAACAAAATTAGTATCAAGCTTATTTATTTGTTTGTCGTAACAATAAGCAAATAAGTATTTTCATTTTAAGAAATACTTGGAAATATTGTCTCAGAGATGTTTTCCTACATATTTATTCATGTCGCTATAGTCTCATCTTATCAATGCATAAAATGCTTGCTGTCCGGAAGCGATATACCCTTGCTCACGTTAAGGTAAGCAAATCCCTCCAGTTTAAACCACACACTAAGGCTGATATCCATAAACATTCCTGTAACAATCCCGCGAACTAATCGCTGATAAGAGATGGATTAAGAGTCCTCGCTCTCGTAAACTACTCTCGGGACACTTTGCGCATTCATGGACGAATTTAGTTTGTCTCGCGCGCAGCGTCTGCGAGTCAAATGACGGATATGTATGTAAATATTTCACCAGGAGTGATTATCAATGTTAAAAACTTAAAACTGAAACACAATCGTCGTACTGTGTACGACTGATGGGATGAGCCCTGCCAGGAATGCGGGCGGGAAGAGGCGCAGTGACGTCATGTGGGCCAGGGAGGCAAGGGAACGTGCGCTACTGTGCAAAGCGAAAACATTTTGTAGACTCGACGAATATGATGTTGTTTCCTAGCACCGCAAAATAGAGATTAATGGAAATCGAAGTTTCGGCAATATTGACTTTCTTCTCGCGGACATAAAAGCCATCTATCGAAATCATCCATAATCGTGGTAGTGTATTTCCGCCAAGCACCGCGTTTTTTACCAGGTTTAGGAACTGAACTATTAGTATCTGTTGCATTTCGTACTTGGTTTACCTTGCTTATTTGTTTCACCGTTGCTTGGGTTACACATTCAAAACAATGCCATGACTTGTTGCTTGACAAGCTTCCTTCTTTGTTTTTTTATCACACGTCTTAATAACTGTGCTTATGATTTCGAATCCTTCACTGTGTATCACTTTTCTATTTTTAGTTTCGCTAGAAAACCTTGATGAAATAAATATTATTGTTTACAGTTCGCAATTGATCAAAGTTACCCATAAAGACACTAGTAACTTTAACTACAAATGAAAAACAATTGAGATGCACTAGCCTATACAAACATTTACATTGGAGTGGGATATGAACGCACCGCACGTTTTGAATCAACTTCGACGTGTAGAGGACATATGTTTGAACGCGTGACTTTACACTGCTCAGGCGACAAGCCCTACCCTTTGTTTTCAAGGAACCCGAGCGCCACCACCCCTACCACCCCTTACCAGTGTCTAGGGCTCTTCCCATCAGTCACGAACAGTACGAAACGGGGCGCAGAAATTAAGTCAACTCGGAATTGACTCAATTCCGCATTTTCTTGTATACAGGCCGGAATTAAGTCAACCCGGAATTGATTCAACTCCGGATTTGTACTTTTAACACGAAACCCCAAACGGAATTAAGTCAACTTCGTGTTAGCTCTATTCCGGGTTGTAAAATGTACATTTTCTAAACAAAAATTTGTACCGGAATTAAGTCAACCCGGAATTGACTCAATTCCGGATTTTAACTACGTAGTTTTCAGCACAAAAATCTAATCGGAATTAAGTCAACTCGGAATTGCCTCAATTCCGGATTTTTCATGTTGGTACGTTTTGAAATTCACCGGAATTACGTCAACCGGAATAAGGTCAACATTTGTTGACTCTATTCCGGGTACGTTTCAATACTGGCGCTTTCTCAAGAAGCTGAAATATGTTAAATGGAATTAAGTCAACTCCTAATATTTTGGTATTATAGTCTGAGTTTTATGGTACGCTAGGACGTGCTTACTAAACTACAAATTCTGAACTGCCCACTTTTATTTTGAAAACCGTACAGGAATTATGTCAACCCGGAATTGAGTCAACAAAGAACATGCTGTTTAAGGTGTACGACATAGAAAAATTTAAATTGTTCTATGTATTTCACACCTCACTGATCAATTTAAGACAGATATAAGGTATTAATTCACTCAATTAAAAACTGTGATCCTGTAAATTGTGCGTTACTCACGGTGGAAATCATAATTTTGCTGCTTTTATGCCCTGGTTGTATTATAAATTTTTTATTGTTAAGCGTAGATAACTGTTAACATAATGTATATATTTAGGTTATTTTATGCAATGCTTATATTTTAGATGCATTTGTATGGCTGTTGGAATTTTCATGGGTAAATGTAAGAAAAACAGGCTGCCTTAAATTCATCATTAAAGATAAACACGTTAATAATAAATAAGTAATATTGCATATCATATGAATTGTACATATTGAATAACATATTTATATATAAGATATATAAATGTATAACAAAATTCTGCTCTGTATATATATATATATATATATATATATATATATATATATATATATATATATAATGTATCTAAAATATACCGACAAATTTTAACAGGTTATTCTTGAGGCGGAAATAGAAAGTTTGATGCAAAGAACCCATGGTCCAGATAAAATAGGAAGAGCTGTAGACGCTTCCAAAGTTTGAGAAAAAGTTTCGAATTATTGTTATATTTTCAAAACTACTTGCTTGACAGAAGCAAATTTATGGTTACCAACAAGTGTCACCGAAATCAATAACGTGAGGGATTTGTACATTTAACACACTTCAGTCAGGTTCAAATGGGATGGCACCACCCTTATTTTTGAAGAAAAAAGTTTTTGACAGTAAAATTGGACTATTTGAGACCAAAAATAATAAAACGTCGGCAAAATTAGAAAAAGCAAGCCGTTTCCAAAATATCACAAATTTGAAATTTGTATAACTCACATAAATAGTCTTAAAAATGCATTGCCAACACGAAAAATCTTATGTTGACTTAATTCCGGGTAGGGGTATTTTTGTGAACGCCAAATAGCGTACCGTAAAACTCGGAACCTTAATACCAGAATATTCGAAGTTGACTTAATTTCGGTTGACATATTTCCGCGTCTTTATAAAGCGCCAGTATTGAAACGTACCCAGAATAGAGTCAACAAAAGTTGACCTTATTCCGGTTGACGTAATTCCGGTGAATTTCAAAACGTATATCAACATGAAAAATCCGGAGTTGAGGCAATTTCGAGTTGACTTAATTCCGGTAAGATTTTTGTGCTGTAAACTACGTAATTAATATCCGGAATTGAGTCAATTCCGGGTTAACTTAATTCCGGTACAAATTTCGGTTTAGAAACTGTACACTTTATAACCCGGAATAGAGCCAACTCGAAGTTGACTTAATTCCATTTGGGGTTTCGTGTTAAAAGTACAAATCCGGAGTTGAATCAATTCCAGGTTGACTTAATTCCGGCCTGTATACAAGAGAAAGCGGAATTGAGTCAATTCTGAGGTGACTTAATCCCACGACCCCTACGAAACATCGGAAAGGATTTATTACGAAGTACTTGAAAAAAAAAGATAAACTATAAATTACGTTACTGCGTTCCAAAGTAACGTATTTCCACGGTTATTAACAGATTATCGGCCATCTTCTTTGCGGTTGCGAGTCGATTAGGATAGGTCCGGACTTCTCGCAACTTTGAGAGAGCTTGTGACGCGCTGACAACGCGCAAACAGTTTCCTGCAAACCTGTAGAATGTGGCGCTCATCTTCTTCGCAAATATAACTGTGAATACCAGCCTCAGCCCAGAGATGGTGTGGGACTGGCGACATCACATGCAAGAAGGGGCACGACGTGAGGTTGCACCACAAGCACCCGCGGAGGTTGCAAAATAAACTCGCCTCAGAGGAACAGCGTCTACACCCTGCCTACCTCCTACTCTTCGCTCCGTCAAACATCAAGAACAGCCGCGCCGTCTTTTGTGCTGTGACTGGAGCCGGGACGTCGCCGGCCCGTGTGGCAAGCTGAAAGGGAAATTACGGGCTGGTCGCCGCTCGAACAATGAACTAATTTGCCGCGAAAAATGATGACATACAGGGGCGGGACTGGCCAGAAGTGAGAGGCGGCTGTTTGTGTCTCAGAGTGAGTGCGGTGCTTAGGGTCAGGGGTGCGAGCAGTCCCCGGGTCACAACGTTCTCATGATCGTGATCATGAGTCATTTTCCGCGCAAGCCAATCACAACACAATGGCCCTTGTGTCTGACAACGTCCGTTACAAGCTCTACAAGTCAATATACAATCTAGGTTCGACCCTACAGCAAGGCGCTGTATAGCAATCGACGGGTTTTGGAAATCTTGGGTTTATCAAAGGACATGCAGTGCTCCTAAACTTGGAGACAAAATAAGTAAATGGTACTTACTTTACACAAACAGTTGGTAACATAAACCCAACCTCGATGGAAACGTATTGAGCTGATACGCATATGAACACTGCCGCAATCGCGATGCAAATGATTGACACGGTCATTTTCTAAAAAATTCCACAGAAATTTCGTGACTTAAATACAAAGAACTAAAAAATTACGGAAATCGATAAAAACACGTCAGGCTTGTGTTTAAGTATTTGTTGGTTTTGTTGTATATACTGGCCACCAAGCAAAATTATTCTGTTTAATTCCGGTCTCTTACAACTGAATTTTTCTGCAACTATGTATCTGAAGACTTTCACAACATAGTTTCTTTCGATGCCATTATTTAAATTATTCAGGAACAAAACACCTGTGTCGAAGACGGAAGACGAGCCATAATTTAACATAAACTTAAAGTTCAAGCAATATAATGTCGTGGGAGTCACCACAAAATAGCGTCTATAGAAACAATTTCGGTATATCTATGTTGTGTGCGTGCATATATATATATAAAATACAACCATAGAAAAATACACTATACTCTTTCGCGCCCGTTCTTGCTAGAACTGGCACATATTTTAAACCAATGTTTTGGTAGATCATAAAATACCTTCACAGTCAAGTTACACTTTTTCCTAATGATTTATCTAATAATGTTTTAAAAACTTTGCGAATTAAATAGCTATATTATAATTGGAAAACCTGAGATTTTCATTTTTGGATACAATTAATGTATCTTTTAAACACTAAATATGTTTAACCTACCTTCTTAAAAAAAAAAAAAAAAAAAAACCTGTATCCGCCTACAGGAACTACGACGAAAATTTTAAATTCGGCCTGAAGAAATGTTACTTCTTCAGTATGACAACATTGTATGTCGGAGTGAAGATATTATAATTATTGTTTAACAGCGTGTGTAGAGCAGCGACGGAATGCAATACACCGATAAAACTCAAAACATCCACTGGCCAAAGTTAAAGTCCGCAACATTTCCCATGTACTAAAATCGGGAACGACCCTGCCGGGAACCAAACCCGGATCACCATGGTGGAAGGTGGTTGGTCTGACCACTTCACTGCTACGGCCCCTCATCTCGAAGTGCATCCTATTTCTTTATCGTCAGTAGGAGATAGACCTATTTTTTACGAATAGACGAAATAACCAAATTCAGTTATTGGAGTGGTGGAGTGGGAAAGGAGGGGGGTGTCTGGCTAATTTATTTTGATGTGTTTAAGAAAATAAAAAAAAACACGAATAGATGTATACATATATATATATATAATATTTAACTACATAAACTTTTGTTGTAGATTGTTCAAATCCTTAAATTTATTTTTCAAAACCCTTTGTAACACACCGCTGCAAATTCGGCGTCTCAACTCAGGCTGAAATTACAGTAATTGATTAGAACATAGGTGCTTACGAGTACTATGAAAATTAAAATTAATAATACAAAAAATTCTAAAACTTAAACAAAGTCAAGCTTAACTGAGCAACGTTCAAACAATTTGAACTATGGTCGAACGAAATATGTAGTGCTATGGCTGTAAAAGAAACACTTTTTACCCAGTACAGTGTCGCCAGTTAAAAAAAAAAAAAAGTACGTTAGAATTCTGCCACAAAGATGTTATCTCGAGTTTCATTCCGTATTCACGTAGTGTAGTGTGTGAGTGAATTATGAGATGTGTACTGAAAGAGCATCCGAGGGAGGAAAACGCCGAGCAAAGTGAAGTACGAATCTCTAAAACTTGATCACGAGCTCAAAGAGACTTACGCAACAAAGCTAGGGGAAAAATCTTTAACTATAAGCAAAATTCTCGGTTAATGTACGCTTATTCTTCTCAGTTAACAAGAAGAGAGTCATGCTGAATCATTTCAGTTCAACAGCTCGTTCAAATGTAAAATGCATTCATAACAGAGTTTAGCCCAAAACTCTTTGAACTGAAGCAATCGCACACTACACAAAATATGTCCCAGTTCATCTGTGGCGCGAACGTATCTATGAAAACAGTAGCAGTCTGCGTCTGTAAGACTAATATGATACAGAAACCAATCACAAACGTTTATTAATAGTTAGAAATGATGGTTCATCGCGAGAAAACTTGACTGTTTGCTGGGTTTCAACGTTCGTTCAGCGTATATGATGACACGACTGACTTTCGCTTGTACGTGAGGCTGTTACCCTGTTTGACTGAGCCAATAAGAATCCCGCTGTTGTAATATTTGATGGCTGTTATTGGTCTGCAGACAGCTACGTTGTGTCAGACGTATGTCACCCAATCATACATGTTGCAAGAAACCAGTGTTTCAAGGGTATGTTGGCACAAAACATTTTTGCGATAAATCATCATGTCTATTAACAGTGCATCAGAATTACTATTAGTCAAGTCAAATGGGCATACACGTGTCCAAAGAAGATCGTCGGACATGTACACAATACACTGTAAACTAGCAAACAGGTTAACTTTCCCGCGATAAATCATGTTCCATGCCCATGCTAACAACGGACTTGCATTCGGGAGGATCCAGGTTCAATTCCCGGTCCCACCATCCTGATTTCCGCTTTCCAAGGTTTTCCATATTCACCCCAGGCGAATACTGGAATGATTCTTATTGTAGGTAATGGCCGATCCCTTCCCCATTTCCAGTCTGTATGAGCAGCTGATTCCATACCGACATTGCTGTCGACAAGACGGTATGCTTTACTACCTACCTACCCATTCTACGTCATGAAGAGGTGCATTAGAAAACTCACCTGCTGGAGTAGGGTAAGTTATATCAATCACGTAACTGGGTTTTGTCGATCACCAGGAACTTCAAAAATGCCTGTAGTGGTTTTCAGGCTTTTAAGATGGCGGGAATAGAAAAAAATATATATTTTTATAGCAGTTAAATATTTTGGTAAATGCTACGTCCGCAGTGAATTTTATACGTTTTTATATTCACATTTAAATAGGAGTTTCGAGCTAGTTTCTTCGACATATTGAACACAGTGCATTCCGTTTCACTTTATGTGTACTGTTAACATTTTTTCTCGCCAAATGACAACTTTCGTCTGATAACCGCCACTTATCCTGCTCGAGAGCTGATCGATAGGCCGACAGTTGAAAGTTCGAACACGGGTAAATTTCACCCCGGTTGAATTTCGAACACCTTAAACTTGAAATTTTGACTGACCTACCCTACCTACGTGAGTTGTCGAAAGCGCGTTGGGTAATATGGTGCAGTCTGTAGGGAAGCTGGTCACCCCGGACAACATAACACACGCTCTGCCTGACTGCAAGGACAAGACTGTTGAGGAATGTATTATGTACATAAATCAGTATATCGTAGTTAGTTCGCTAAGGATAAGAACATGCAAGTGCGTCTCAAGCATACTAAGCAAATATACAAAATGGCGATATCGCTGCGTCCCTATAGTCACGCAACAAAAAATTGTCGACAATTTTAGTTTATCCGTAAAGAAAAAGGATACTTCCACTGCGCCAATGAAAATCATAACATCAACTTAGCCTGTTACTTAGCCAATATAAAACACATGGGAGGTTACAGACACATAAATATACCATTACATTCCTAACCAAGTTGCTGCCACCTGTATAACGACCTCCAGTGGTGTAAGTGAACTTCTATTAACTTTCCCCTTTTAGCCAGGCGTAACTTCTGGCTGGCTATCTTGGCTTTCTAATTCCAATCCTGAGACGACTATTGAAATGCGAATTGAATCTGTGGTAAACTCTGCTCTTAAAGTCTAAAAATTACTGGAAACGAGAGCATTCGTTATGTTCGGAGTTATTAAAACCGTAAAAATAAGATGTTTTACGTTTTATAAATGGTAACAAATATCATGATTTCAGTGTAAATTACTTCATTAAATCCGTCGATTTTCGTTGTATATGCATGCAGTAACATGCCAATTTTGACTGACGTGTCGTTGTGGAAATATCATGCATTCTATACAAAATATATGTGGATAATTAGTCACTCGTAACGTCTATTAAACTAACATTACTTCGTATTAATATAAAAATATAAATATTTCACACCTGAACACTGTAACGCCACTCCACTAGCGTGCACAGCGCGCATGCAGACAAGTTATGAAAATGGCAATGAACTGCAGCGGTAGTTAACAATGTGTGTTCCACACACGGTCGTAGAAGAACAGGTCTGGACACTCGCCTGGAAACTTGACCCCCTTGTTGTTTGGCTGCAATAAACCATATTGTGTTTTATTGGCGCTTCAGTTAGGGCGGTCGGACTCAAACTTCGCTCACTTCCGTTCCACTAATATAAACAAATTATCAAAACATACTTTTTTTACCAATTTATGAAACACTTCCTTCGCTCACAATTTTAAGAAAATGTTCCAGCAACCTTTATTTACTTTACAAATTTAACAATGGAAAAAAGTGGGCGGAGTTAGAGTCCGACTGCCCGGATTACAGCGCCAAAAAGTACGACATTCTCGGTAACTTGACGAACTACAGCCAAACAACAAGGAGGTCAAGCAAAATACATTGGTAGATGATAGGCTAGTGTCCAGACCTGTTCTTCTACGACCGTGGCTCCGCAGTATCACAACTAATACAATGGCAAACATGAACATGCCTAGAATTATATATTTACTCTCCTCTTCGCGACTTCCATACGATAACCCAGCGAGGTGGCGCAGTGACAAAGACACTAGTCACTCCCCCGGATTCAAGTCCCAGTCCAACCATTTTATGTGAACTTTTAATGACTCCTACATCTGATTAGTATTATAAACTGAACAGTTTTTGTTGGCATACACCATTGCCAGCGGATGTTGCAGTGTTGCACAAGGTCTGTAACACGGCAACATTCGCTCGCAATGACGTACGTCCACAAACACAGTTCAGTTTATACTACTAATCCAGTGTAGGAAACATTCAAAGATCAGATCAATGCCCGGTATGAAACCGGCATGCATTTATGTATAAGAATTTGAACTAGTTTTGTTTTATTGTGGGGTCTTACTACACGACAACATTCGCTTGCAATAACAATGCTCACAAACACGGTTCAGTTTAAACTCCATCTTAATTTGGTCCTCAGTGGTTTTCCGAAAGACAGAATCCATAGCTTATACAGAAAAAAAAAATAGGAACTGGCCAGGACTTGTACGACGGAACCTCCCGGCCTGGAGAGATATCGCAAACCCATAGAAACATGCCATTAGAATGGCCGGATAGGAAATCGCCCGTGTCCTTCCGAATGTGCTAACAGTAGCTATATTATCCTTGCGCAACCACGATCAGCTACAATCTTCTCGCAAAGTTTTACTTCTTATAAAACGGATCGCAGCGGCCAAAGTCAGACGACTTGTCTCCTACGAAAGCGATCCGGGCTCGATTCCCAGCAAGGTCGAATCTTGGATTTTCACATGTGGAAATCATGCTGGACGATGTCACTGGTCGGCAGGTTTCACGGGGATCTCCCTTTTCCACCACCATGATATAAAATGAGGCCCTACAGTAGAGACGCGGGAATGTGAGTGGCGCTCATTTTATATCATTATCCAGGATGTACAGATTTTGTGTTTACCACATTATCATTTTGCAGTGACCAATTACTATACAATTTTTCTTTCTTTGCAGCCGCGAGACTGATGAAGCAAAGACTTGCGTTTCCATACTATCAGGATCTCCGCCACATCTTGAAAGTAATGCTCTGTTGCTGCGAAGAGCGTGTTTTGAGCAGTATTATCTTGGTTCAGCGAACCCACAGACGCAGTGTTTTTTTTTTTCTCGTACATAGAATCCAAATTTTAGTGCAACAAATAATAACATTTTAGATGATGTTTTGCTTGCGGTAAAAATCTTACTTTATAGGAAAGAAAATATTTTAATCCCACTTTCAGTCTTACAGTTTTTTTTCTATAAGAGCTCTGCCTACCGCAGATCTCTGGTGTGAACAAGGATAGTGCTATACAGATTAAATAATATTGGGTGTTACTCAGTACGTGTCAAAACTGCAAATATGGCACCGATAACTTTTTGTTCATCACGGTAACGCCCCCATCGCTACGGGATCTTTTAAGGCGTTTTAGTACCCTGAAAACCATAAGAAATAAGTATTTTTATTGTCAAAAAACACTGTGAAATATCACCTTATAAACTTTTCTCTGCATATTTATTCCCGTATTAAAACTGTATTTCTCTCAAAGCAGAAAATGGTTTTGTCCGATAGCGATAAAATAAAAAATCCTGAGCACCGCCGAAAATAGTGTAATATGTGAATCCCTAGCCTTGTTCATAAAACAGTCCCTCGGGTAGGCAGCGCCCTTAAAATGTATTCTTTCATGACAATACAATTTTGTTACTGGAAAAGAAAATAAATTTTAATCATAAAATTTGTTTTAAAAACACCACAACAACTATTTTTAAAGCAATACATTCTTATTTTGCCGTGACTATATTTTCAAACATTTTCTTCGCGACAAAGCTACTTTTCAGCGATTCATTTTAAACATAAACGCGTTCTTTTCTGCAAAATACTTCAGTTGTGGCAAATAGTGTATCATAATCGACCATATGAATGAATCCTCGGAGGCACCTGTCTACTAAAGGAAGGCAACACGCTCTGTCCTGCCTGCCTGTCGACCTCTTATCGTGTTCACTTAGCCATACTGCTGTCGTAAGACGGTTATGATACTGTTACAAGTTTGAGAGCACTAACTTTATATATGGGCAATTCCCATGAGTTCTTTGGGATAGAGGTCTTATAATTACAAATAAAAGAGTTAAATTAAGTACTGGATTTAATAGCTCACAAAGCTACGAAATACACAAAACAGTAATCAACTAGAACTCTCACAACACAATTAGTTATGCACACAATTACTCCTGT
>PNEQ01052921.1:0-12978 GCA_003012365.1 Medauroidea extradentata | reverse complement strand
TTTCCGGGCGGCGGTTTGAATGTTCGTTGTGACCAATTGGATACGTAAAACACATAAATAATGACCCTGTGGAGGAAAACATACATGCATACAAAACACTAAATGACAAAACACTAAATCATAAATATGGTCATAGTCGTGAATTTAGGCGACGTTATTGTCTAACGACCCTTGCTGGCCCTAGGCCGGCGTCAACACACACACGTCATAATTTCATACGGCCCATTCTTGATTATGCAAAAAAAGGGTAGAAAGCAGTGGAATCCTTGGTCAATGAACCATAGGGTATCTTAGACTCACTGTTGGGTCACGTGTGGGGGATGAATAAGCTCCTTACTGGACATGTGGTAGATTGCAATGGAAACCATTATTGCTGACCTTGTCCAGATGTTTGTGGTTACGAACCTTGAGCATCAATATTTAAAAGGAGGGGTGAGAAAGAGGTGGACACATCCTGTAAGGGACAATGGGACATTACATACCATCAGAGTCCACATTCACCATGTTATAACACAGCTAGCAGCAATCCAGAGGTCTCCATGATTTTACAATTGAGGTGCTGCCTGCAACTGGTACCTAGAGTTGTGATTTTTCCTTTTTCAATGATACTACCTAATGTGCATTGTATCTCTATGTCTACAAAAAGAACACAAACTTAACGTTGTCTCATGTAGCCTATGTTTGAAACTTTACACACTTGTCAGAAACATAATTTTCAGGCCTCTCAAAATGGCTAAAAACTACTTTTTCAGAATGCCATAGCTGGGAAAATTCTACCTGGATTAGAAAAATACCAAGATATAAAACATACTTCCCATAAGTAATAGAAAAATAAAGCACTACATGCCAGTTGAGTAGCCTGTGCATAAGAGGTAATATTGCATTACATACGTCCTTCAGTCGTACCCTCAAGCACTGTATCAATTTTGTACCTCACGCAAACAACACAGCTTATCTAGGAAACCATTTTAACGCTTTGATTACAAAATATTTAAAAGTTTTTAATGAAAAGCACGTAATTATAACGAGTTACTCTGCAGAATTTTTCTGTAGCAAGGTAGAAAGGAGGTGGGTGATCAATGTTTTCTACAGAAGCCTCTCATGTTTCTCTACACTGATATGAATTTATTTTGTTTTGACTTGCCAACTTTTGCTATGATGCTAGCTGGGGAATGATAAGTAAGTGTTCTCTTTACTAACACGTTGGATAACGTGTAACTGTGATTAATTTGTGAATTTAAAGTGCAAATGAGTTTAAAATTAACTGTATGGAAATATGTACCGTATTAATATTTCATGGTTGCAGTTACTGTTCCTACAGTTATGAATCATGTACATACAAAAAGAGAAGTAATTATTTTAGCTAGGTTTTATAAATTTTTGTACATGTCAACAAATGTAGTAGCCATGACACCTTATGTAAAGTCATGGAGCTTTTGTTTATTAACGCACCAAGGAACAAAAATTAAATTCACATCATTTTCTAAAATCCTCTCTATACTGAATATGGAACGAGTCCTTGAAGTCTTGTGCAAGATTGGAGCTTGTCTTTGAGTAAAAGTTTTATGATATCATCTACAATAATTTCCTTGGTTAATACAAACTGCAGATGTAGTTCCCCTACGCTGATCCTTTTCTGAATAAATTTATTATGTACGTATATTAGTGTGTTTGTACAGACTTGGTATAAGATGTTCTATACTAGTTTCTGAGCTACTTGCTTATCAGTGCAAAGACACATTGGCCTCACAGAAGGCTCTGGACTGCAATGCTTACTAGATTGCTGCTGACTTGCTCCTGTATTTGGCCTCTATATCTTAAATAGCTATGGAAAGCTGTTTCTTTGCTGACCAGGAAATAGCTGAGCAATTTTTCACAAAGTCATATCCTGTGACTTACTGGCACTCATCCCGATCACTAGCCCAATTCAAGTCACTGTAACCTATTCTATTAAATTGGAGACATTCTCTCTTTTTTGTCTCAGATTTCCAGTTTACATTACTGTAAGAAATTACTTTGAGGTATCTCATGATGAAATTCACTGTGACCTCACAAGAATTATCTGGATTCTGACTGAAGCAGCTCATGTAGCTTATTGAAAAGCCTAAATTGGGTTGGGAGACTTGTGCTACAACAAAAGACTGACACTGGACATTTGATATGGGATGTCTTAACTGTTGCCACACCTTCTGGCGATTGTAGCAACTGCTTCTTAGAAAATTTTTCACCAATCAACATAAGTGTATTAACTTGGTTACAGTCAAGCATGTTAAACTTCTTGAAGATTTCCTCCATGTATACTTGTTGATTTATCAATAGATTTCTTTTCACAAATGAGTGATCCAAATGCCTAGAAAAGATTTTGCTTCTTCTACATTCATCATTTTGAAAGGGTGTGTTTAAATCATTCTTCAGGTACTTGTAATTATGACCATGATACCACATTCCTGCTGCTTTTATGTGAATTTGTTTTAAGCCTAAAAGAGGGGGAAAAAAAGTTAGAGTTTTGTTAAAAGTTGTTTGTTCTTTCCAGTTTTGATTATTTCAATTTAGTTTAAATATTTATTATTAAATTTTTAATAACAATTTACTGATTTGTTTGTTAGCAAAATTCACATAATTTTTAATCTAGAAATTCTCTTTCCAAAATAAAATTTGTCGTCTCTTGGAAGCTTTCACTCGATAGATATGATCACTTATTTGCACATGCAAATACACAAGAAAATTCCAAGTGAGAAAAACAGTTGTGCAACAAAATATTTGTATGACAAAAAAATTTTGTGTTTGGCAAAGCTAATTGAGAAGTCTATGTACTGGACGTAAATTCCACCTTTGAGGAACGAAGAAAAGGGAGCAATAAGGATCAGACTACCACACTCTTGTCTCTACTTGCAGTGCATTAAACTGCCACGCAGTATTTTCTTACTGGTCTCTTTCCTATAGGACAATTAAGTGGCGACCCTAAAATTTTTTTAAGGACTGTTTGTTGTAAAGACCAATGTATGCTTCTAGTTATTTGTTTTAGTTTTCTGTGCGGTTTAAAAAAGCCATTTTTAGACCTTTTCAGGGACCCCAAAATCATATTTATAATAAGCGAGCTGCATTTTTAAAAGTATAAGAGCATAGTTTGAAGTGTATGTTCTTTCAGTACATAAATTTAATGAGAATACGTTAAGCAATTTTGCATAAAAAAGAAAAGGTGTGACATGCTATGACACCGTTATTGCACCAGGTACATAGGCTTCTTAAGTCACCCATTATTTCAATATTATACATCAACATGCCATTTTCACTTAATTTTCATTAGTTTCTGCTATTGACACCATATAGTTAAATCTTCTTTCACTATTATACAAAGTGAGCATGTACTGGTGGACTGTATTTAAAACTTTCTTATATTTCATGTTTATTTTTCAACAGGCCATATAATGAACTGACAGTTAATGTTCAATTGCTGAACCCACAAAACATATCAACTGAACAGAGTGAAAAGAACAGCCATGTGTTTTGTCTCCTTGTTGGCAACTCTAATAACAGTATTCTACTACACAAGAAAATCACCCTGCGAGAACTGGTCATTACCATCACACACTCTTGTCCGATAACACTAACGGACTCCACTGCAAATGAGGTTCAGGCACACCTCCTCAGTGAGAAATGGATTGGCCTTGACATCAGCACCAAGCTAGACGTTCATAACACCAAGCAAATCCAACAAACCATATCAAACAGCCTAACTAAATATTTTACTCAGAGTCAAAAACCTCTTTCATGCCAGACAACCACTACAAAAACCCAGTCAGTCAAGACCAAAGAGAAAAATAAAAATTGTTCTATTGCAGACTTATTAAAGACAAAGCAAAGTGTAATGACACCAATGCCCCATTTAACTCTCAGAAACAGAAACTCTAAAACATCAGCGCAGATCAAGGTTTCCCAATTTGAATTCAGTCCCCAGAGGAAAAGTAGACTACGGCCAGTAAATGTACTAAACGCTACTAAACAAAGTGTGCACCTAAACACAAATGCTATTTTGAAAGAGTGCACTACAAATGCTGTAGACAATGTTCCATCAGTTGCTGAAACTGACAAGAAGAAAGAAGATAAGTTAATTCTTCAAGATGAGACACAAAGTGATGAAAATCTATTAGTTTTTAAGTTTCAGGCGAAATATGATGTGCCAAAAGTAGCAAATGCTTTTGAAAAATTACATGGTACAACTTACTCTGACAATTCTGTAGATAAAAATGATAAATACAATGGCAATATCAAAGTTACTAATCAAAAGGATGCCATTCTAAATTCAGAATACCAAGCTCGTGGTGATGAAATGGAAATAGAATTTTCATCAGATCACATACCGATCAACAGCAAAACCTCCCACCCAATTGAAGAAGAAAATGTTTGGAGTGATTGGGATACTCAAGAAATTCAAAACATGTCTTCTGCAATGGAGTTCCATAATGTCTTAACAGATTGCAGATTGGCTTTTACTACAGATAATACTAATATTACTACCACTTCCACCACAAAAGATAACAATTTTGATAACACTGGTCACCATAATTTGGAAAACAATAACTCTGCAGTGGTTCAGCAACAAAATAATAAAGGAGTTGAAACAAAGCTACACATTCTAGATAGTAAAAATGCCAATTTTAGTCATCCAGAAAGCAAACTAGAAAATATAGCCTATGGAAACCAGCATGATAGTGAAATTCATACTGATCTTTTAAACGTACAATCATTCAGGGAGAGCAATATTTATGCTAATGGTGCTAATGGCTATAGTGGATCTTTCCTTAATTTTGATCTTGGTGTTGACAGATTATTGGAGAGAAATTTCCTTACTGATGAGGATGAAAGTGACAATGAAACTGGTTGTAAAAAATATACACAACAAAGTGTTTCTGAAAACAAATCAACACAGAATAAGCCAAGTCCATCTCACAATTTTAAGAAAGTACAGAGAAAAATAAGGCACAATGACGACATAATTGCACAGGCATTGAAAGATGCACCTGCACTAAATTCATCTTCTTCATCTAATTCTTTTGAAGGAGATGACAAATATGATGCAGTGCCTGAAGTGTCTAAAAACATGCTTCAACCATCAACTCCTCTGTATCCAGTCCATTACGAGTCATTCAATTTGAATCATAGGATTACTGGCACACCATCGCCTAACATATCTACCCAGAGCAATGCAGACTCTGTCTTGTCGCACGACTTGTTCGTCACACGTGAAACAAACCAGACAGAAAACACAAGAATGGTAGCAGAAGCAGATTGTTGTAATGGCAGCTGCAGCACATCCAGCTCTTGTAACTCTGTTGTCAGCTGCTGCAGCATGCCCTACTCACAAGTAAAATTCACTTCACAGTTCTCTCCCATACTCAAATCCAACTATGATGGCACCTTTTCAAGTTCAATTGATGATACAACTCCAGCGTTTACAAACTTCAATCATTTGTGGGTTTCACAAGAGAACACCAGTACAGCTTGCCATTTAACAGACTATTATTCAGTTGCCAAGCGGTTCAAAAAGTCATCAAAATAAGTCCACAACTTGTTGCAGTAATAGTTAAGCTAGCAATGTGAAATTTCTATATGATTGAAGAAGTGTTTAAGTAATGTATAATTCTTTAAAAAATTTTAAGGTAGCCAGGGACTAACTTAGGATTACGTCCTGCAAGTGGCACATATTTAAAGGTATATATTAAAAAATCCAATATTGCGAATTTACAAACAGGCAGCTGTTTAGTAGAAAAATTAGTTACTCAGAAAACATTACATTAAAAGGTACCCTAAAAGGAAGGAAAAGTTTATAGAGAATTATACAGAACTGTTTTCCTTGAGGAGGAAGGGGGTGCACAAATATCCCCAGTGACAATCCCTTGCATGTGCCTGTGAAGTTAATATGTTAACACAAAAGCATTTGCTAAACTGAGTTACAGTACTTACAAATTCTTATTGTTAGTTTAAAAAAGTAGGGTACTTATTTCAATATTGTGATATATGTACCATAGCACTTTAAATAAACTATAACAATAGTCCAAAAAAGATAATTTGACAACCAAATAACAACAGTTATTGAGAAATGCTTCTCATCTGTGCTAATAATACGAGCATTGTTCAATATTTTGACTAAGTGTAAGTGTTCCAGAAAGGGCACTATAAATCCTGATGTACCTTTTTGCCTAACCTGCTTGTAATACACAGTGTATTTTGTGAATTTCTGTATGAAGGTTCGGGGATCCAATATTTTATGTCATGGTGGTTTATATTGCAGACAATGCAGAGGCCATACCAGAGATCTTAGAAAATAAATACCATTAGGTAAGAACCAAACTGATTGTAATCCCTTAACTATTGTGTTTTAGGACACCAAATTTCTTTGAGAAAATTAACTTCTAACCTGCTGTAATGACACTGGGCTATTGATTCAAACCAAAAGTGTTAGTGAAAATCATATGCTCTTTGTCCAAGTGATTAATTTAAACAGAGCAATTAAGCATGCTATCTTGTTTCTACTGTTTTGGGAAAAGTTATATTTTAAGCTTAAACGAGAACAGATATCAAAAATATGTTTGGCAGTTTTGTTTAATATAGTTTTTATAGTAATAGCTAATTTTTTCAAAACAATGAATTATATGGTTTCATTTAAAAAGTCAGTTAACCAGAATTTCGATACTTACGTAAGTAGCTAAAAATATATAGTATTTACTGCCTTGAAATCAGCCAACATGGAGAAGATGACTTTAAACAAAACCACAACACAGATTTTTGATATCTGCTCTCGTTTAGGTGTAAAAAATTAAAAAAAGTAGACATAAGAGAGCATGGCCTTAATATTGAACTGTTTCTCAATGTAATAATTTAATTAGATGTTGAGCTAAACAATGGTAAATGTGACAACCATGCAGTGAAGTAAAAAAAATTACTTCATCACAACTGACTGTAACATGAGCTTTGTGTTTTATTTTGATGATCTGGTTACCTGCAGAAAAATAACCAGTACGAGAAAAAAAAGACAGATGTAATTTTGTTTCACTTTATTGTAAACTGGTTATGTCAGTTCCTTGGCTGAAAAATGTAATATTGTTGTTATCTGTTACTGTGCAGTCTCTGGTTATTACAGTTTAATGTTGAGCTTGAACAGGTAACAAATAGCCTATCTGTGACTTTATTAATATGTGTTGTACATTTATATTAGGTGATCTTAAATTTGCAAATAAAAAAAAGTTTAAAATATTTTTTAAAATAATGTTGCACCGCTCAATTTTTAGAGTTGTTCTTTATATATATACCTACACACTTTCATGACAGCTTATAGGTCTTATTGCTGAAAAATATAAACCCAATATTTGTCAATTGTTCTGCTTACATCGGTGATCACAATTTACACAAGACAATACTGTCATTGTTTGCTGGAGGTGTCACAAAAAACCACCAAGTAGTTAACCTAGTTGTGTTAGGTCAAATATATGAAGACCTTTGGCTATAGTATAAGGTATGTGGTGATTACAGCTCGAGGCAGTGATCTAGCAAGTAACTAACTCCTCCCCACTTCAGGCCAACATTCACACCTGTCCTAACTACGTAAAAGATTAGCATGCATGAATACAGTCAATTGAACATGCCACGTAGCTGATAACAATGCCTACCTTTGAAATATGGTCATTGTACCAAAATGCCAAAGCAGACAGCAAAGTTTTAGGTTTCAATTCTAGTGCCCAAGTTTGCATAGCAAACAAAATTAGGCACAAGAGGTTCATATGATGGAGCAATGAGATTAACAGGTTCTGGTAACTTACGGTTGAAAACAACATTTTAAGCTCTCCCATGGGCGCACATCTGAGAATCTCATGGTTTGGTGCACTACTGGAGTGAGACAGTGTGGGCTTTCTCCTCAGGTGAATGCAAGGGGATGGCGTCATTCTAATCCTTGCCAGGGCAAACTCTAAAACAATATATAAAACAAGCCAAACACCCTGAATGAAAGTTACAAATTACTCCGAATAAATACACGAAAATAAATACTTTAGTATAGTAGTACTATTAACTGACATTATCCTACATTCTTAGCCCTAGAGATTGCTACCACTTTTAAATGTTTAATCTTAAAAATGGCTGCATGCACAAGTGTTTGTAAAAGGAATCAAACCATAAAGATTCACCATGTTCACGTCTTATGACTACAAAAGCTCTTTCAGAATTCACTGGTTTGTGCTGGCCTCAAATGCAAGAAAGGAAGCCCTATTTCTGTCTCTGTGACAGATTGCTACATTTAGCAGATGTCACTCTCACACAACATACATCTTAAAGTGAAGGTTTTCAAAAGGAGAGGGAAGTCTGATTTATGGCCCACCGCAGTTTGTCAGGATTTGGCTAAGAGATGGAGTAAATACTGAGACATTGTATTTGATTTAACAATTGGTTACTGTCCATTAACATGCCTGTTTACTCTAATCACTGCTTCAGAAAGGTAAATGTGCTAATTATAACTCTGAAATATTGTTAGATAATAAAAAAAATCAGAAATTATGAAACTGGCCCTTGAAGAAAATAATGTACATATGTTTCGATTGTGAGGAAGTTGCTTTCTGTTTTCGTTTTGTCTGGTTCACCTTAAATATCTGTCTCTCCCTGTAGGCCTATGTATGTTATTACAATCACTTAAAATGATTCTTTTGTTTTTGCATGCTTTGAAACATAATCCTACTTTAAAAAGTTTTTTTTTCTACAATTGTCTATATTTTGTTTTAAAAACGTAATTTCTTAATCGCTGAGACTTTTCCTTTGAGATGGTCTCTTACCCAGTTCTTTAAATGTATTGCAGTGTGCTTGAAAATATACGTTCTGTTTTACTAAACATTTGTGGCTGTCAGACCTTTCTATTTCCATAGAAAAATATGAACTTGGCCTGGCTATACTATTTATATTAACATACTAAATAATTTTTAAATGTTAAATTAATTTTCACTAACGTCACAAATTTACAAGAGATGTACTTTTAGTACTGTAGGTTGCAAGTCTGTATGTTTCCATATGTGTTTTAATGCACTGTAAAATAAAACATTTGTTTCCACTCCGTGTGCTCTAGTTTGCATGTTACGCACCCACTTTCTTACCATTCAGTGTCATTGTAGAACAGGCGTTAAAACTACATTCAGGTGAACCTCCTACAGCAAGGCTGCACTCTAAGCAACCAAGCTAACAACAGTATATATTTTTTCTGCACAGTGTGCCAAAATAAAAAAAAACCAAAATCATATTCTGATTGTTTAAAAAATATTTGCCCTATCATCCCAGTTGTACACAGTTTTTAACAAGTCATATAAGCTTGTTTATTTAGTTGCTTACTCTTAATTCCTATTAACCAGTCGCAGCTGCTATCAATTTATTAGCATGTGCAGTTGACACGTGAAAACAGTGTATATTTAAGACACCTCAATAACCTACATAAATCATCTTGAGCAATTTTTTGAATTTTTTTTTACCCCCAACCTCACATACTACAATATTTGTGTGGGTACAGATCGCCAATACATTCACAAAGTGCCCCATAATGTTTAAATATACGTAGTAAAAATTACAAGCAACGTATGCGGTGCGACACATGTTAGACACATCCACAGCCGTACTGTGGGTTATTGGTGATGTGGCAATAGTGTGCTGTGAGCCAGGTGGTTGGCCACTCAACATCTCAACACAGCATGGCACGGCAAGGTGTGCCATGCTAACATCCCCCCACCCCACCCCAGGCAATGCCTTTCACTTCCAAGAACATGTGCTGGGTGGAAAGGGAGTATCTACACAGACGTTGATAGAATGACATTTTGATATCACTGTTTCGTGTGTGTAATGCTTACTTTATCGTTGTTAACTAAACTAATAAAATAACAATGGAACAAGTACAACTATGACTATATAGGCGTGAATGATTTGCAATTATCTGAAAACACTTCTTGCTTATATGACATGCATAAATGGAATGGCTTACTAACATAAACATAAAATATTTTGACTGTAATTATAAATGTTAGGAGCTTCATTTTTAATACAGCATCACTGATTACACTAAAATAGCCGGCGTGATTTTTCTTAACACACGCTAAAAGAAAATTTTACACCACTGTAAACATGGATAACAAAGACAAAGTTTCAGCCGTTTTCCTTTTAACACTGCACTGCTGATTACACTACAATTAGCTTGGCACAATAATTTTTTTTGCAGTTTTCAGCGCATTGTTACCACCACTTGATCTTATTTCTTGTACTTTATTTTGTTACGTACGAACGCTACATCATATTTTTTAGGAGATATAGTAACGCTGCAGGCCATGTCATCGTGTATAACTGCATGCATGACATGCACCTCAAGGTCGTGGGCTGGCGGCCAACAAGTAAACAAGACAATGTAATTAAATACACGTGTTCTACGTGAAAGTGGTATTCAGGCAGGTGACGCGGGAGGAAAGCGGGCGCTATGCGAGATATCCATCATTGTTTTTGTAAGTCTCTGGCGAACAAGATGAATGTAACCCCGCCACCTGCGCTGCCAGCCGCACGCACATTCATTACCACATCGCTTCCTATTCTACTTTTGCCGTTTCCACCTACTTATCTCGTGCACCTAGTACACTGCATAATGAAGCAAATACTGTGTCTGACAACAAGAGACTAGCTACTCTCGTTCGTGACGAGTGGTGCACAAGTAGTTTGTATGCCATACTGTGTGTGTGGCACGTGGGAAAATAGCATTTCATATTTATATTTTTTAAAGTTTTTTTCCTAATTTTGCAACTGCAGTTGGTGAAAACTGCGAATGTGAAGTTCACGGATAAGGCAGACTGAATAATATCAAATGAATACAGTATCAAGATAAATTTCCCTTGTCACAAAAATAATCTCATTCCTTATAGTTTAACTGCAATTGCTGTGTAAAGTATTAATACTACTTGAATTACTAGCAGATGCCAATATTATAAACCTAACATTAATGTTAATATTTTATTCTATATATTTAACCCATTATTCATGTGTGCATGAACACTTACATCACAAATGTACGAACATGTGCAATACGGTGGCACAAGTTATGGTTGCTACTTCACTAGCCATCTGCAGTTAAATTCTTTCATCACCTCTTCCATTATGTGATTGGCAGAGTAATGGAGGGGGACGCCAACATTATAATTTGTATATTTTCAGATTGCACACTTTTCATTGTTGAGTAATAATGTTAGGGCTCATTTTCACGATGATAGTAAACTGTGATAGTTACTCTCACAGTAGTAACTCACTATTTTCAAATGTATGCAGTTGGAATACTTGAATATCTAGAATAATTCAGTTGTCATCAATTAAGCATAGAGCAAGTAATAAAAAACTTAATTTTCAGTTAAGTATTGGAATTTGGAAAAATTAAACCAGGATTTGTGTTTATTTGTGACTAGTTTTGTGGCTTTTCGTGATACTGGTTCTGCAATTACCAGTACTTGTATCCTACAGTTGGTGAAACAACATAAACGAATGTACTGGCAATAAATTAAAAGATTATTTCTTTAGTTTCTTCAATGATTACAAATAAAATAAAGTGATGACAAGAACTGCAGTACTACATTTACTTTGATTGTGCATTTCAGAATGAGGAAAAGTATGTAACAATATTAGCCTAAAAAAATACTTTTAACGTACACATCACACTTCATAAACCAAAATACGTATCATCACTAAAATCTCTTCTGAACCGTATGCTACATCCTTAACTTCCTACATAATGTTTGCCTCTTGCTCATAAAATGCATGTTTTGATGAGAAAACGACCACAACTAAAAGTATCAGTAATTAAAACATTTAATTTGCCTCAATCGATCAAACATTGAATAAAGTAAATGAGTACCTATTTTAGGTCATAATTAATTATCTCAGTAAACAACAATTAGTAATGACCAGAAACTTGCAAAACTAAGCAATTTGCAGTGCTGGACTAGTACAGAAGTAAAGTTTAATTGTATTTGCTACAAACCATTGAGAGTCCTGCACTATATGGTAAGAAAATAAAAAAATGTATTATTAAATTAATGAGTTAGATGGTTTTATGTCTCTGTTTGCCATTCCTTATTAAAATATAAGACAAAAGAATATTAATTTTTTTTTTTTTTTTTTTTTTTTTTTTTTTTAGAAAAAGTGATAAGTAAACATATATACTAAAAAAAAAAAATTAATAGTTTCAACTTTAAATATTCCGTAGCCTGTATTGTTAAGTACCTACATTTAGGACCACTCTCTGCTGTGCGCAATGTTGAAACTGATTTTTTGCAAATAGTTCAATTTTTTATGGCATATAAATGTTTATCATCAAATTTTATAATTTTTTTTGTTGAAATTTTAACATTAAAAATACTACAGCTAAAATGCTCATAAATATCTGTGTCTGTGTGTGTGTGTGAGTGTGTGTCTGTGTGTGAGTCAGTGTGTGTGTTGTGCGTATATGTGTGTATGTGTGTGTATGTATATATATATGCACACACACTCACCATATTGAAATTAATTCAAAGCAATACTTTTATGTTTCATACAAGCAAATACAGGTTACAATTTTTACTACTGTGATTTTAAATTAACCTCATATTTACAATGCGTCTTGCACTTGCTTAGTTTGGATATGTTATAATGTACAAATTTTTTATATACTAAACATTTTAGATGATAAAATAAGCTACAAAAACATGTCTGAACCAGCATATTATATGGATGGTGTAGTGGTACCTGTCCTTACCCACTCATCCACCATACTGCTCAGGTCCTTGATGTGGCATTGCCAACATCGACCACGCCGTCGACAAAGCTGAAACTTACTTGAATCTCATTATGGGGTGGGTTCGACGGTGAAATTACAAGAGGTCGACTTCGTGGTGAAGACAAGGTTTTATTGTCGGGGTTTTACAGTGCGGAGGTTAAACACGTGGC
>PNEQ01052920.1:0-12982 GCA_003012365.1 Medauroidea extradentata | reverse complement strand
ACTTGTAGAAATTGTAATGTTTTTATGAGGGTAACTGCTATTTTAAGAATAAAGAATAAAGAGCTATTAAAATGTGGGGGATTTATTTATAACTGTCAGAATAAAAACACCACACATAACAAATGAAGTAACTAGACCCCCGATTTTACGAATACTCACGGTTCCTCTCATCGCATTCGTAAAATCGCTACCTTCGTAAATTCGATTGCGGCTTATTTTTTGCCCCCCCCCCCCCCAACCCAACAGAAAATTTTAAAATTGCATTTTTTCTGCAAAGTGTTTCTAGGCCTCGACTTCCGTAGCGTTTTGCGGGAAATTAATTAACGTAATAATGTAAACATAAATTGATATCAGTAGCCAGAAGTCACACTGATGAGCGGTAGATATGACCGACCCTTGTCCCCAAAAAATGAGAAAAATCGAGATTCCGAGTGTCTTCTCTCGAGCGAATAGACAGACTTCCGTAGCATTTAACGGAAAAATAACGCAAGTGATTGTTTAAATATAAATTTATATCAATAGTCTGACGTCTTACGATCAAAAAAACATCGCTAAACAATAGATATGACCAATCCTTTTCCTAAAAAAATGAGAAAATCGAGATTCCGAGTGTCTTCTCTCGAGCGAATAGACCGACTTCCGTAGCATTTAACGGAAAAATAACGCAAGTGATAGTTGAAATATAAATTTATATCAATAGGCTGACGTCTTACGATCAAAAAAACACAGCTAAACAATAGATATGATCGACCATTGTCCTAAAAAAAAAAAGAGAAAACCGAGCTGTTGAGTGCCTTCTCACAAGCGAATAGCCAGATTTGCGTAGCGTTTAATGGAAAAAAAAAAAAAAAAAGTAGGCATTCCTTACTAGTAAAATGCCCTTGTAAATTATTCACCAAAGAAAGAAGGAATAAGCGGAAGTATTTATTCATTGCGCAGTTTTATATAACTTAACGTAAAAACATTTCCTCGACGTTGTTAATGAATTGTACGAGAACGTAAATATTAGTAGCGTGCAGAGCGGACAGATAGCGCAACTGTACGAACGTTCACAAGATGTATGATAGATAGCAGCACCGTAGCATATACCGACGTTGTTCCAAGAACGCCATTTTGTGACGTTCTTACCTAAAATCGTCAAGAATTATTACACGTATAAGTGATTGAAAATAATCACTTTCACAGTCAGTATATGCGGTAAAAATTAATTAGGAGTTCCGGGATTACGTAATACACAAACGTCTATTTATTTTCCAAGTTCGACATACCCGGAGACAAATGTTTCTACACTTGGAAAATAGGTAGCGCTATTATCGTGCTCACTTGTGAAACGCACATTTTACAACACGCAGTAACGCATTGTTTTAAGCAAATGATGCACCAAGTTAATTGTTAAGTACATATGGTGTTAACGCAATTAAGAAAAATATCACGCTATTATTTATAGGGTTCGTGTAAAAAAGTAAACTCATTCGGCGCGAGACGAGAGAGATATAAGACGTCCTGAAACAGCCTAGAAGGAGGCTGTACTATAGTTAAATGCGCATGCGCTGGAACTTTGCGTCTATAGTACGACCTCAATATAGATCCTAATACGTCATAGTTGGAGACTGGCCGGCCGGCTTGGCACAGGCGCCGCCGGCGCCGCACGGTTTTCAAACTGTCACTGCCGCATTTTATAACGGATTTTCGCTATTTTTGTTTTATTTTTAATATTGTGAGTTACCAAGTAATAACTGCAACTCTACAATTCATATTTTAATGCCGTGAATTAGATACAGTATGTTTTATTCATTGTCAACGTAATTCCTTACAGTTTTTTTTTGTCATATAATTTTGTTATTTTTTGAGGGTTCCTGAGATTGTATTCGTAGAATCGCTACCTTCGTTAAATCCAGGGTTCGTAAAATCGGGAGTCTAGTTAATTGCTAAAAAAACTAACAAATTAACAAACATGGTTACTTAGAAAATTCAGCTGCTAAATTACTTCAAGCTTTCTCTGGTTGCAGACTTGACTTTCTTCAGAAAGACAGAGTCAAACTTTTGTTCGTAGCGGCACACCTGTTTCCTAGGTTTTTCAAATACTGGCAGTTTATTCTCAAGAAATAAAAAAATTTATTTATTGACTTACACGTTAGGAACATCAATAATCTTTCTTCTCTCGAAACACTACAGGAACTACTTCAGTTTCTTTGTTCAGGATGTGTTTTTTAACTTAACCTCAAAATTAAAGTAATTAGCTAGAGGGTCCCACTGTTGCAGCATTTTCTTGACAAGCATTTTCCCAAAGAAAGCCACTGTGTGCAAACCAGTTTTTAATACTTTTTTGACGTCTGTGTCTTGCAGTAGTTGAAACTCAGCTTATCCTTCCTCTTTGAACTTTTTTCAAGATAGAAGAATATATATCTACTAATACTTCATCAATGTTACAGGGTAGTGTTGCCGCCACCTTTTTCGCAGCCAAGTTGATCAAATGGCAGGCACAACCAACCACAAACAAATTGGGGATTTCTATTTTTAAGTGACTACTGTGAGGCCCCACCTTGTGCGGCAATGTCAAGTAGTCCACATCTTGCACAACGTTGCTTCATTTGACAAACACGTGAAACACTGCAAGTTGTATCACATTTTCTTAAGGAAATAATACATCTTATCATTGTTTTTGAGGAAAATTACGGCTGGGTAAGCTATCATTATAAGGAAAATGACATGCCGTATTTGTTATAGCTGAATTTTGTAACCACATAACATACTGGGAAACTGACTGTGCCAATAAAAATTATTTTCTAGCGAATTTATCGTTATATGCTAGACTTGTTAGAACGAACTTTCACTGTATTTAATGCTGTCGACCTGGTGCATCTACACTCCATTAACTGTTACTTTCTTCTTACTCTGTTATAATTTCTCGTGACAATCATCTGGCAAGGGAGCCATAGATAGCACCATACCTTCTTCGCCTACCTTACACACCGCACTGACTGCAACCAGGTAAGGGTGGAATAGGTAGCATCCTACCCTCTCAGCCTATCTTAAATACTACACTAACAGTGACCTGGTAAGGGTGCAATAGGTAGCATCTTATCCACTCCATCTACCTTAAATACCACACTGACTGTAACTTGGTACAAGCACCACAGGCAGCAACTTTCCCACACCCACCTCAAGTGTCTCAGGTTAGTTCCGGGAATAAGAAATAACCCCTTGTACCGCATACGGGTTAAAAGGGTACTCACCCTACCAGTTAGCCACTGCCGCTGCTTCGCGAGCCTTTATAGACCGGAAGACATAGATGGAAATTAACCCCCTCGGAAGTGGAAGTGCACGAGACTCTATGTATTAGTGACCCACCATGTGGTGTGATGTGTAAATCGCCAGTTTGTGTAGTTGTTATTAACTTGAGAAGGGTAAACTGTAAACTTATAAAGAATCCAAGAATACAACGCGGTCTTAGCTAAGAAACTTGTTTTTATTATTTAAAGTGTAAATGTAATCAGAGTAGAGATTAACACAATCTGAGGAGCAAGTATCGAACAGTGAAAAATTCAGGCAGCTCTAGAACATCGCACCTTTAGTTTAGCAGTCAATAATTTGCAGGCCAGCATAATTCCAGTTCCCTAGTAGGTCCGCTATCTCACTCCCCGGCCCAAGCAGGAAATACCGGCCATGGGACATCAAGATTCCATGGCACAAGGCCTAAAACGTGACCAGTATATTACACAAAACCCAGCGCCTCATCATCATCCCTTCAAGTACCGCACAGACACAAGCCAACGCAATACCCAAGTATCCAGCAACTCAAGTTTAAGGCTAGGCTGAAGCCTAAATGTAAACGTCTTTATAAAAATAAAACACAGAAATTGTTGAAACAACTACACTAGGAAATTGGGCTCGGAACCTACCCCCCAGCATTAAGGAAGTTTTTCGTCTTCCTACTTCATTACTAGTAGCGATCTCTGTGTATATTCACTCCGGGACCGCATTTCACCAGTTGCCCAAGACGTACCAGCTACTACCAGAGGGCCCTTCGCACGTTCTGACTACCCGTGAATTGAACTTCTTTCTTGAGGTCCCATTTGTCTGCCATTTAGTGCAATGTTAAATTTTCCCGCATATCACATCATCAAAATTTTATTTTCCCGGCTGTTTACGTTTTTCGCCCATGTTTTCGCCATCGGACTACAATATAAACACGAGATTTCACAGTCATAGATGACGAAGACTGAACATCTGAACTAGTTTGGAAATAAAACAAAGAAGAAACATCACAGCAAAGTTGGTGATCACGTGCAATGCCATAGGATAATGACAGTGATCGCGTGTAATGCTTACGCTGACGGCACAGTAAATTAAAGATGGCGGCAAGTCAACTGTTGCTGCTAGCGCTATCGATTGTCACGAACGTTTGGCAACATTGATCTCTATGTGCATTCGTTTGTCTTTGTTTGTAAGGGCAAATAACAGCAACTTTAACCTAAAATTTTTTAAACGTGTTTGAAAATGTTTTATTATAAACAGTTGTGTTTCAAAATCATTTCCATTTTAGTGCAACGTGTTTTAGATGGCTATACAGTGGAACCTCGTTGCATCGTTCCCGTTTGTTTCATTTTCCCGGATCCATTGATCGTTTTTCACGGTCCCGACAATTGCCTATGTAAACAATGTTAAATGAACCCACATGGATCGTTCATAAATTCATAAATTTCCCCAACAACAAAAAAAGTTAACTTACATTTCACGTTTTCATACCACGCTCGTATACACTTCTCGAAACAAACAGGTGTAAACAACGTATCATAACCGCACAAGACAAACATTTACCGTTGTCAGAAATACAGACGAACGTAATATGTTTGGTTTGTTTTGATTATAAATTTCACTGTTATTGTTTCAAATATGTTTGGCAATCTTTCATCTTATTTTAAGAAACGTTTTACGTACTGTAGGTTGTGTGCGTAAACACAAACATTGACGTATTTTCGATAAACGAACAACAAACATGTTGCCACCAACAGAAAAATGTAATTTTTTTATAGAGGAAATATTTTCTTTAAGTTGATATCCAAATTATTTTCAATAGATTTCGAACACGCATTGTGTGCAATTTTATTTTATTCTATTGTAAATGTGTGCATTTATTTTTGCATTTCAGTAAAGTGTGAATAAATTGTAGTAACGTCAAGCATTTGGGAATTTTCTCCCGCCATTTTGTGCACTTCCGAGTAAAGCCGAAGGCAGCCAAGTGCAAACGCACGAGTCTGAGAGGTTACGTTTCGCCTTGTAAATACGTATCTTGTTCTTGTTACAGTTTCCGTTCAGATAGCAACAGTTTGATGAATTTTGTTAACAAGTGGAGTACACTATTTTTATTTTAAGGCCTGTGAAATGTATTTATAAATTATTGCTGTAACAATGTCACTGCCTTCAAAATCTGTTCGCTCACTTGAAGAATGCCTTGAAATAATAAAGGAGGTAGAGAAATGTGCCGGTGAAAAGCATGCTGACATCGCCAAATGTCTCAGATTGCCAACTTTGACATTAAACTAGATTGTCGGTAATAGGTACAAATGAGCTCCGACCATATTCAATACACACATATTTGAAGCGCAAATTTTCATGTGATGGACATATTAAAAATAATTTTTGAGGTAGTTTTTAGTTTATTTTTAAGTGGAGGGGGAGAAAGGTTATTTGTTTACCGCATGTTTAGTTTTCTCGCGTGCATTGTTTTTTTTTTTTTTTCATTGGTCCCTTGAAAAACGATGGATAGAGGTTTCGCTGTATAACGGTAATGTAATGGAAAAAAATAGCTGACATTTTTTGATAAAACAAAAATTTATACCGTAATAATGGAGAAGTGTAACGAGTTCGTGGAAACATGTGTTGATCAAAATAAAGAACTTTACATTCCCATTCAAATGCGTACTGTTTTTGACTAAATTCATGATAGTATTGCAAAAAAGGTAAAATGCTGAACAATATTAACCAAATAGTAAAAAAATATCAGATCTAACATGATGTTGTGTTGGTATGTGCACGTGCCATAAATCTTCCCATAACAGTATACAGTAAAACCCCGCTCGTACAGCACTCGGTTTGTACGTACACTTCACTCGTACGTACAGATATCAGCAACCTATAAAAAAATTAAATGGAAAAAATAAAAATTTTAGTAATTGAAAATCAGTCGCAGAGATCTATTAAAACGTCGTTATAAGTTGCAATATGTATAAGCAATATAGGTGTAAGAACTCAGCCCTCAAATAATGTGTTTCACGATGGAAACGGCAAAACTTCATTACGAAACATCATTGTGCACGTAAGCCGCAGAGCGCGAGATAAGTCATGACCTGCCGCCAGCTGTTTCTCAGAACGGCATCAGCTTCTCTCACTCACTCACTCTACCTCTTTCTCTCTCTCTCTCTCTCTCTCTCTGGCGACGTCTGCGCTGCTCATCATAGCTCATGCTCCACCCATCGCTGCTGCTGCTGCCAGCCAATGTCGGTACTGGGTGGGCGTCACAAGCGGAAAAAAAATTGTAACTCCGCTATTTTCCTTCTCTTCTCCCCCCTCGCGTATCAATACGCAATGGCACCATTCATACTGAGGAATATTTGCTATGTGTACATTTTCGATTTTTGCTTTTCTTTACGGACTGCGATTTTGTTTACAATTTCGAAGTGGAAAGTGTACACGTCAAAATATATTGGTTACATGTAATTTCGTAATAGGCCAAATATAATCACGAGCCGTTTATTCACACTATTTTGAAGTTAGGCCTACATGCTACGCTTGAGGCAGTATATTTTTATAATCATTTAACGTTAATTTTACTTGTTCGTGTTTTACGGACATTATTTTGCTCATTCAGTCGAACCCCGATTCTAAGGACACTTACTGTTCCCCAAAATTTGTCCGTACGAACGAGTTGTCCGTACAAACCGACAGGACCAAATTTCGGATTGAAAGGACCCCCCCCCCCCCTTACCAGCCGGTCCAGACGTGACAAGAGAATCAGAAGTCTCTTGAGGATACGATCACGTTTTCAAGAGACTTATCTGAAATCAGGTGTTCTTACACATAATATCTTAGTACGCCGAAATATTCCTAGTAAATTAATACTCCATTTGTGCATAAAAAATAAACGAGTAAATAAAACGACGAAAAACAAGAATGCAACGTCACAATTAACTTTACGTGCAGCGGGCAATATATGCCGTGTTTACTTATGCCTCTTGCAAATAAGACCTATAAAAGTGTTTCAGGTTGATAAAGAATAATCATTTTGATAGGATGCTGCAATATAAACAAAATAATACCCAAAATGTACGTCAATAACTTCTAAACGTAAACTATTATAAACAAAAGCATGTTGCATACCTGCCACCTTTTCAAAATGACCATCAGTAAAACTTTTCCAGAATGTCAAATTTTTACGTAAACTGCACGCGGCAATTTTTGTGCCAAATTATATCAGTCCCTATGTCTTACGAACTGTACACATCCTATAATATTTTAAAAGTTTATTTGTTTTTAAAGTAGGCCTTATCAAGACATAAATATGCAAAAACAATTATTTGCCAAGTTATATTTTGAACAATTTCCTGTTCACTTAATTTTTTGAAAATCCATCATTCTTTTATAATTCAAAATGTACACTTGCATCTTTAAACAACCTGTAAGCACGGTTACAAATATAAATAGTTTCACAAAGTTTGATATAAATATCAACTAGTTTAGTTTATTTTATGTGGCATGAAATAGCCCAATACCAAACTGGATTGTGTTTTGAGTTACGAAATACTGTAAGGTAATATTTAGCTCTAGCTACAGTGCCTACAAAACCTACTTACGAAAATTCATGTTTATTCTGCGATTTCCACGTAGGCCTGTAACCTCAAATAGTAGTTAAAGTTAGGTGCTTCATACCATCTACCATTATTTACCAATAAATGCAGCACAAAAATTACGCAAGTAGTAATTATGAACAGTTCGTTATATAAAATATTATTATTGTACGTATGCTTCTCAAAAACAGCAAATAATTTTTCTTTCAAGTTCGCGAAGGTATAACTACGCGCGCGATGCATTTTCTAACTTAAAAATTTCGTCGCATCACACGGTAGTTAAACGTCATATTCATTACAACAGCGGAAAAATATTTTTAGATTCAAAGTAAAAAATACAGCTTCCAAGCACACAGAAAAGCACGGAATTGGACAAGAAACAACACACTTGTCGTTTAAAAATGCCCAACAACATGCACATCGCCATCTTGTAACAGCACATACAAGAAATTCACGGATTGGCTGTTAGCTATAAAATACGCCAATAGGAAACCTGGAACAAAACACATACAGAATTTTGTTATTGGTTCCTATAGTGTTCACTGTGACCAACTGCTGAAAGCACAATAAAAACTAATTTTACGAGTGTTTATGCACAATAGCAAAGCGAAACACCGTAAAACACGTTTCATGTTGGTACGCTTGCGCAAAACAAATTTGTCCGCTATTCATTTGTAAATAATGGCATTAATGTACACACACAAATGTCGAACGTCCCAAAATCCGTAAAATTATGTTGTCATCCGTAAAACCGTAAAACGTATGTACTTTCCGTACATTTTACGGACAATCCGTAAAAGTTGGCAGGTATGATGTTGGTTTCTCTTTAAAGGGCAGAAGTTGCATTCACGTCTTTTTTATGTATTAAGTTAACGTTTGTATAATGCGATAATATATTCTGACTTAAATTATACTTCATTTCTTCAAAAAATGATTACAAAGTGAGTTAAAATAAATGAAAATGTGTAGTGCCAACGTCTCGTAACAACACAATAGGTACAACATACGTTTACACGTTTCTTGTGAGAAAATAAAGTATTTTATCTTACTTCCTGTGATAAAACTTAGATTAGTGAAACTATCCAATGCAATTATGAGCAAAATAATGTCCGTAAAACACGAACAAGTAAAATTAACGGTAAATGATTATAAAAATACACGGCCTAAGCGTAGCATGTAGGCCTAACTTCAAAATAGTGTGTATAAACGGGTCGTGATTATATTTGGCCTATTACAAAATTGTTTGTAACCAATATATTTTGATGTGTACACATTCCACTTCGAAATTTTAATTAAAATCCAAATCGCAGTCTGTGAAGAAAAGCAAAAATCGAAAACGTACACATAGCAAGTATTCCTCAGGTTGAATGGTGCCATTGCATCTTTGCTATGCGAGGGGGAAAAAGAGAAGGAAAATGGCGGAGTTACAATTTTTTTTTCGCTTGTGACGCCCACCCAGTGCCGACATTGGCTGGCAGCAGCAGCAGCAGCGATGGGCGGAGCATGAGCTATGATGAGCAGCACAGACGTCGCCAGAGAGAAAAAGAAAGAGGTAGAGCGAGCGAGAGAAAAGCTGATGCCGCTCTGAGAAACAGCTGACGGCAGGTCAGTGACCTATCTCGCGCTCTGCGGCTTACGCGTGCAATGGTGTTTCGTAATGAATTTTTGCCGTTTTCATTATTTGAGGGCTGAGCTCTTACACCTATATTGCTTATACATATTGCGACTTACAATGACATTTTAATACATCTCTGTGACTGATTTTCAATTACTAAAATTTTTGTTTTCCATTTTATTTTGTCATTGTCCGTGGAAATGTGTACGTACGAGCTAAGTGTGTGTATGAACAGAGTGTCGTACCGGCGGGGTTTTACTGTAATTGCATTGGATAGTTTCAGTAATCTATGTTTTATCACGGGAAGTAAGATAAATATATTATAGGGGTGTGCGAAGCTTCGCATTGTCGAAGTCGAATCAAAGATTTTTGTTCCTTCGACTTCGTCTTCGACCAATAAAAATCTTCGAGTTGAAAGTTGGTCGAAGATAACCACAATTCGCATCAAAACAGACAAAATTATTTATGTGGAGCAGGTCATTTTCCGTGTATTTGTAATTATGTTATTCTGTATAACTAACACTTAACTCAAATTCACAGTGGTGAACTATTTATTTTGTTTAGGCTACATTCGGAGGCACAATTTCACTTAAGCCGGAGTCACAATAATCCAACAAAACTACGCCGGCGCAACGAAAACAATATCTGTAGCCAGTAAATCAGTAAGTACAGTAAAGTACCATTTATCCAGACTTTCAAACATCGGAATATTCTAAATAACGGATGTATTAAAAATATTTCCGTACACACCTTACGCATCAAACATTTTTTTAGCTCAATACCACTGTAATTTCTGCTTTCCCGCGAATATATATTACGTAAACAACACAGAACTAAGAATAATAGAAAACTGCATACCGGTAGTACTGCAAGCTATAGAGTAAAATCAGCACTAAAGTGGTCCCGATCACGGTCTTAGAATTATGGCCGTGGTCCCGATCACAAATGAGAAAGTCTTATCGGAGTGTAGTGCCTCCATATTGCTCATTCATCTATGGTGTTGCCAACGATGTTATTGTTTACTTTTCCCGTTCTATATTATGGGCAGCGGTTTATTATGACTTTAATCTTAAGACTGCAGATTCATTTAAATCAGAATTGGCATTTTCGGTAATTTTTTGTTTTGTCATCTGCGATAATGAACAAAAAAAATTAACCTCGTCTACAAAGTGGAAATTTGTGGTTGTAAATATGGCTTCTTCTAGCGGTTGGAAGGCAGTAGGCCTAAAATGTTACGTCTCATAGGCAGGTGTTCATGTTACATTAAATTAAAGTTGGTTTTGTTCAGATACGTTGACATTTAAGTATTCCGTAATATAATTTCGAGTTATGGAGGTTATAATCTCACAAAAAATAAACCTCGTTTATCTTATGCACCCCCTGGTTTGAACCCAAAATATCATTAAAAAAATATTTGTTAGGCTACATGAGTAAATACGGTATATTTAAATATTTTTTTCATTACCAATTGTTTGTGATAAATTTTTTTTCTTTGCTGTCTGATGTGAAAAAAATTGAATTCTTCGACTTCGACTTTCCTTCGACATTCCTTCACACAATTCAAGATTCGATTCGACTTCGCTTCACATTTAAAAACGGACCTTCGCACATGCCTAATACTTTATTTTCTCACAAGAAACATGTAAACGTATGTTGTATCGTACTGTTAAGAGACGTTGTGCTACATGTTTTCCTTCATTTTAACTTACTTTGTAATCATTTTTTGAAGAAATGAAGTATAATTTAAGTCAGAATATACTATCGCACTATACAAATGTTAACTTAATACATAAAAAAGACGTGAATACAACTTCTGCCCTGTAATGAGAAACCAACATGCCTGGTTTATAATCTTTTACGCTTAGAAATTATTGACGTACATTTCGGGTATTATTTGGTTTACATTGCAGCATCCTATCAAAATGATTATTCTTTATCAACCTGAAACACTGTTAAACATCTTATTTGCAAGTGGCATAAGTAACCACAGCATATATTGCCCGCTGCACGTAAAGTTAATTGTGACGTTGCGTTCTTGTTTTCAGTCATTTTATTTACTCGTTTATTTTTTACGCACAAATGGAGTACTAATTTACTAGGAATATTTCGGCGTACTAAGATAATATGTGTAAGAACACCTGCTTTCGGATAAGTCACTTGAAAACGTGATAGTACCCTCAAGAGACTTCTGATTCTCTGTCACATCCGGGCCGGCGGGAAAGGGAGGGGGGGGGGGGTCCTGTCAAGCCAAAATTTGGTCATATCGGTTTTTACGGACAACTCGGTCATACAGACAAATTTTGGGGAACCGTGAGTGTCCGTAGAATCGGGTTTCGACTGTATTCATTTCCGATATTGGTAACTTACACAGTACCAAATTTTATGTGATAAAATATGATAAATGCATTGCTTGCATGAATACTATCACTTCGGTTTTACCTGTAGAGAGTTTTTTTAAGCAACATGAAAACAAAAGTACTAAATAAGGCTAAGCTGAATGGGTTTTTTGGAATTTCCCTTAATTTACACTTTCCCGCTATTTACACTTTTTCGCTATGTCTTCTTGAAAAGTGGAAATAAGAGGTTTTACTGTATTACAATTTAGTGCAACACATGTAGAGGCAATCCTGTTCTTGTCAAGCATGTCAAGCATGGCAGTCAGGCTTCAGGCTCTTATTGCTCATCTGTTTATGTGACTCAAATATGAATAGTTATTTCCAGTACATAAGTCTGTCAACGACAGCAGACAAATTTAAATTATGAGAGTGATGTGTTTATACAATGAAACCCTCTTAAAACGTTCTTGAAAAAATTTCCCAATTTGAGCTTATTAAGGAGGATAACTTCTTAAAGGGGTTCCCTGAAAAAAAAAAAAAAAGGATTCTGCCGTGAAACACGTGTTACTACTACCGTATTTACTCGTGTATAGCCCCACCCATTTTTAACCTAAAATTTACGTTTCGATTGAGGGGGGGTGGGGCTATACACGAAACAAACCTTAAAAAAAAAAATATATATATATATATATATATGAGGTTTTTTAATCGATGTTGAACAGAATTTCGTTAGGCCTTTTTACTTTGTTTGTTTACGAAATCAACAAGCGGCAAGACCGGCCCCATTTGTTTATTTACGGAAACAAGCAACAAGCCAGCAAGACCGGCCCCGCAGTGAGCGTGGCCGATATGCCGGCCCCGCAATGTGCAGCGAAATCTTTTGTGTTACTGTGCGACCGAAAAAAAATTGATGCTTGAAGTGGGAGAGGCCAAGGTCAGATCACAGCTGGTACAGTTGACGTGACCGCTAGGCCATTCAACAGATGTTATTTTTTTAGAGTGAGGTGGTGCATAAACAGTATTACAGCCATATACAGTACTTAACGGTTGTAAGGTTTAAATAGCTCTTTTATCTTTAGGCGCCGTTTTCAGCTTCTCCTGCTGTTGGCACCACGTACGTACACTTTTGCGATCAATGTCGAAGTTCTTTGCAGCTTTCTTCATCGAATTTTCCAATGCATACT
>PNEQ01052909.1:53309-115699 GCA_003012365.1 Medauroidea extradentata | reverse complement strand
TTATTTTACGTTTCTGTCATGTTAGTGTAATAATAAAATATTTCGTCAGTGGTTATACAGACTTTTCGTTCTTGCAGTATATTTGAGCTCTGACTATTTATTAAGACACGCATATACATATTCGGCTTATTAAATTTTCTACGAAATGTTGTAATTTAGTATTGTTCGGCGAGTTCCTAGCAGCCATTAATGTCGAGAGTTGTGTTGAAACGAAACATATTGCCAACACACTATGCAGAAAATATTCTGTGCAAATAGTTTCGAAAATATTATTTATTTTACTTAATAAGAATCCCAACATCAGCGAGTTACTTTCTTACCGACTAAAATATTAAATTATTTAACTTACAAGAGTAATATTTAGACCAAAAGTTATTTTTCATGTAATTTTTTCGTAGCAATTTCAAGTATTTATTTTTGTACAGTTGGTTGTTAACTATAAGTTAAGAGGGTTGAGAAAAATGCTAGAGGGGGAAGTCGATAACCCGAACTTTGCCGAAGTGAAGAGGTGACTTATCGACCGTACACTTAGAATACAAATTTTGAGTGTTTTCTTTCTCGATCGTTTGGGACGCGGTCTCGCGGGATCGAAATCGAAAGATTACGATTGACTTCTCGAGAAACTTAGAATAAAGTCCTTGGTTTCCCGACAAAGGTTGATACGTTCTCAGCTACAGCAACGTGAAGAAGTCATTTTTAGCATATTTTAAAAACGTGGAAATCATGTTTTTAATTAACGGACGGCATTTTTAAAATTATAGGGACACAGTTTGAAGTGTGTCTTCTTTTCAAAGATTAACTCATTAACAAAATATAAATAGTTTGACAAGAAAAAATACTTTCGTATCACGCTACATCACGGCTCACGCGCCAGGTCCCCTAACTCTTTAAGTTAAGGGCGCCGTCTACCCGCGCGTGAGAGGCACAAAAGGGACGGAGCAATAAGGTCGACCTTGAAGCGCGCATCAAATGCCGCGTCGCCTCAACGAGCCAAGCGCTGAACTAGCGTGCAAGCTTCCCGCCGAACGGTTTTTACTATGGGACACTAAGCGGTGACCATATAATTTTATTGGTGGAAAGTCTGCAACTAAGTTCAGCGCAGGTCGCAATCTGAGTTTCACATACATCCGGTTAGTACATTTTGAAGTAGGGAAGACTGTAAAGGCCGTTTTCAGCCATGTTGGAGGGCTTAGAAACAGTGCGTTTAGTGAGCGTGCCGTCTTAACAATGAGGTTCCGACCTGGTCTGAAGTTTGTTTTCTTTTCGTACGTTGGCACAATGGACACACGTGGAATATTTTAGCAGAAAAAACCCGTTGATGAACACACTGCAACGCATGTGAAGCATGGGGCAGGTGGCCACCTTAACATCCCCATACGTTCAACGGAGGAAATTTACTTACTAGAGACCCGGATATTTCGCGGGTTCAACGACCAGCAGGCTAGGCTCCACAGTCCTGTATACACTATGTCCTCAGATACTTGTACATTGTCTGCTGCTACAGTGAGTGGACAGTTGTACACGTGACAAGGTAGTGCGGCAGTCTGTGAGTGTTTATATGCTGGTCTGCTACTGGTGCACTGTCTTCAAATAAGCATAGGCCCATTCCCGAAAATATTCAACATGTGCAAGAGTTTCTAATCTAACGTCTTCTCTTATGAAATCGCGAAATTTCCGCGTCTCCGCAAATGATTCACAATACAGTGCCATGGTGAGGTTATAACTGTTTACAAAAATTTAATAAACGATCATTTTTGCCCAATATTAGTGTCAGGAATTATTAAAAAATTGTTTCTCAAAAATTTGAATTACATAAATTTTTTTATAATATTTTTCATTGTTGGGGTTACATACGATCCCACCATGGTATATGTGATTTTCGCAAAATATGTTTGCACCAGCAGGTTTCAAAACTTCATGTCTCCAGATTTTTATTTGTTGCAATGGGAGTTTACAATTAGAAATTATTGGTTTGTGGACATACGCCATTGCTCATGTTTTGTTGACTGAACTCGTATTGAAAGACAAAGTTCAATACAAATCCGGTCAACAAAACATGAGCCATGGCGTATGTCCATAAACCAATAAATTCTAATTCGTTCCCCCACATATATGCAGCTGTACTAAACGTTCAGTGATTGGATGTTATTAACTCTCAGCAACTTGGGATTCTACCAGCTAATAACAGACGTGTGGTGTTGCAGTAACCTTGTTCAGATTGGCTCAATCAAACAAATGACGCCTCTGCACAACGACACGCTGCCAATATTCACGTATAGGTAGTTCGGGATAAAGTGAGCACTAAAAATTGTATCTTTGAAAAATATCACTAGCCGTTACTGCATTGAATTCAAGATTAACCACAGTTGCTTTACTACCTGTATGGTTGGCAGCGTATTTCCGAATATAGTTCCTTGTATTTTCCTATTTTAATTCACCAATGCTAAAATAAAATCAACTGAAATCGACATACTTGAATTTAATATGACTAACAATTTTTTTTATCAAACTACGTAGGTTTCTACTGACTTCATAATTTATCTGACACGCGCAAACATTAAGTGTCGTGTCCAGAGAGGTTGGACATGCCCCGTCGTTAGTCGTTACGTGCGGAAAGATACGAATTGGCTGAAAATAGAAATTTAGCAGAGCTCTATACGTGCACGCAAGGTAATGACATAAGACAGGTAGAAAATATTTTTGCTAACATTTCCTGTCCCAATAGTGTATTATATTTCCACCACGGTACTTAATTGTTAAGATGAATAAGTAGAGATGATGGTTAGAGCCAGTGATTTTTGGTGAAAAGAATTGTGCAACAAGTTGTTTCAATTCCTTACGTGCACACCTGCAACTATGGTTCGTGGTTATTGGCAGAATATAACAGGGCAGAGGCGTGGCTCATTTGACTGCACCAACCAGAACAATGTTACCGCGACACCGCATACGTCCATGATTTGCGGATAGGACCCCGAGACACCGGAAGTTATAAACTTCCAATCACTGACCATGAAGCAGAGAAACAGATGTTCACATAAGGCATTGAAAGAAATTGTTCGAGAATTCTTTTCACCAAAAAGCACTGGCTCTAGTTGATGGTTTATCGCGGGAAAACTTGTCTGTTTGCTTAGTTTCAACACACGTTCAACTTATTAGATTATTGCTGACTTTCTCTTGTGCGTGGAGCTGTTACCTATTTAACTGAGCCAATAAGAATCCCGATATTGTAATATTTCATGCCTATTATTGGTCTGCAGACAGCTACGTTGTGTCAGATTACATCACCCAATCATACATGTCACAAGAAACTACAGTGTTTTCAAGGGTATGTTGGCACATAACATTTTCGCGTTATACCATCGTTAGAGGTACGTAAATTTCTCAGATACTTTCCAGGTCAGGTTGAACGCCAATTATGTATACTTCATTGTCATGTCTGTGACTTGCTGGCGGCTGTTACGAAACGCGTTTGACTACTGCAAGCCAGTAGTAAATAAGGAAATAATGCGAAGTGCTATCGCTTGCTACCTGCTTGTACAGTTATAAGCCAATAGATAATCGATTGTGGCCAGTGGGTGTATAGGACCGACAAGTCTAGGCTGCTGCCAGATGAATCCGCGAAATTGGTACCTCTACTTATGAGTAGAGAAATGCAAAATTCGCGTTTATTTTCTGACAGCTGACTAGACTCCAAGTGACTATAGGCTCGTTCGACGTCTCCCGCTGGCCTATATTGTCGTGACTTGCCGCGGAGAATGCTCACACGGTAGAGAGGCCAATCTCTGTAAAGACGTAACACACTTAAATTACACAACACATACAAGTTCGTGGCCAATTGAATCGCAGATTATGCTCTGCTATGTATAGGAAAGTGAAGTTTAGTCTGCTACCAAATGATAACGCGAATTTTGCATGTCTCTACTCGCGTGCACATATGCAGCCCTGCTTCATTCAGTGATAGGCTGTTTTTAACTCTCAGCGTCTAGGGTTTTACCCGCAAATCACAGACGTGTGGTGTCGCAGTAACCTTGTTCCTGTTGACACAGTCAAATAAGCCACGTCTGTGTAAAAATACATTCTGCCAATAACCATGAAGCACAGCTTCGTATGTGCTGTGCACATAAGGCATTGAAACGAACTGTTGCAGAATTCATTTCGCGGAAATTTGTGGACTCTAATTATTAGCCGTTCGAAACTTTGTTTGACTTAAGGGGGCGCTTGACTATATGAAAACAAAAAGTAATACATTTTTGAATTTTGAAAAATTTTGATTTTACACTTCATTATTTCTTTCAAATAAAAAAATTGTTTATTTATTATTTTCTTATAGGAGAACTTGTAGCTTACATCATCGTTATTCAGTGCGAATTTTTTCAGTTCGGTAAGTCTGTTGGTTTTCATTTAAATAATAAAACGGTTTTATGCATATTTGCACTTTGACATGCCGCCGCGGCCCCGCAAGTGTCCCATACTTAGGTGTACTTGTTTAATGCGGGAAAAGTTGAATGTTTGCTAGGATTCATTGTAACCTGTATTTCGTCTCCATTTTACTGAGTCAGTGCTAACTAAGTGCACCACTTCTGAATATTCTATAAACAAATGAACCGTGCCACATAACCGTCTTCAAATCGTACAAAGCGGAGGATGATGCTACAATGGTTTTGGAATGTACGTTGGTACGACATATTCTCGCTATTTTCCAGGAGCTCCGAGCGAGCATGGATTTGACCTCACATTACGGTTTAGAAAGTTTATTTTACCGTTTACATTGCTTAGGGTCGTAGAAAATGTACTTAACAAGTGTAACAAGAATGCTTATTCGAGGATTCCTCCGAGTAACAAGACTTGCCTACTTACAGCATACCTTATTTATAGAGATGATGGACCATAAGGCATTGAAACAAACTGTCGCAGAATTATTTTCGCGAAAAAATCGTGGATTCTACTAATAGTAACAGATGGAAAGCTACAGGCCGGAGTGAGAGATAGATATATTGGATACCGCGGCAGACCGCAAGCCCGCTTATTAATATCTCGTCGTTTGTCACTCCAGACCAGGACAGAAACTCTCACTTGTTCAGTGATGACGTCACTACTGGCGCTGTAGTCCGTAAATACACTACTGCCGGCGTGGCTCTGCTGGAGGCTGACAGCTAGACAGTGGAAACTGTGTGATTTTACAATTATGTACTCCATGAATGGCGTTCATTGAACCTACACTGGAGCTCTCGCTACTTTACATTCCATATACGTCGGGAAAGGGAACTTTCGCTAGTTTTATGTCCTCCATGTTGGAATATACTGTTCTGTGTTTATAGGCGGTTCGGGATGAAGTCAGCACTCAGTAAAGCCCTGCTAAAGTTCTACTTTCAGCCAAGTTGTATCTTTCCACGTGTAACAGCTAACTACAGGAAATGTCTAACCTCTCTGTACACGTCACTTGATGTTTGCGCGTGTGAGTATGAACCGATACAGTTTGATATAAAAAGTTAGTTAATTATTTAGAACACAAATGTGTCGATTTCGGTTGATTTGGTTTTACTATTGTTTAATATAAATAGGTAAATACAGAACTATATTGCGTAATTTCGCTGCCAACGATACAAGCAGTGAGGAAACTTTAAGTTTATGTTGAATTATATGTAGAGATCCTTGTTTTTCGCGAAAATAATTTTGCCCCACTTTTTTCGGTACCTTACGTGCGCATCTGTAGTTCTGCTTCGTGGTCAGTTATCACAGAATATTTAGGAATACAGAAGTGAAATAGCCGGTAGGACAGCGAACTCAGTCACACACGCCAGCAAAATGGCTTCCCTGGTCAGCAACATGGCGTAGACGCCTACCGCCAATTAGCATGAGGCAGACCATCTGCTAGCCGGCAGCCAGTCCAATAGGAAACCTGCCGTAATACGCAGGAGCCAAACATACACGGGACTGGCTTCAACAAACTCGGGCGACCAATAAGCGGCGAAGTTCGCCCGTATCAAACGAGCCGCCACGTCATTTCACGTCTGTATTACTATCTAGTCTGTGGTCAGTGATTAACTTGGGATTCTACCGGCAAATCACAGACGTGTGATGTTGCAGGAACCTTATCGTAATTGGCTCAGTCAAATTATTGTCATAGACACGCTGCCAATAAACACGAAGCAGAGCTGCATATGTGCACGTAAGGAAATGAAACAAACTGTGGCAAAATTCTTTTATGCGAAAAACAGGGGCCCCTAATTATGTGCAGTAACGGCTAGTGGTATTATTCAAAGGTTAGAATGTTAGTGCTCACTATACTCGAACACCGACCACTTTCTCATTCTCACTGAAACAGAAGACAGTAAGAAGTTAACCCTGTTTTCGGTGAAAATATTTAAGTACCTGTTAGCTCCAGTGCCTCGTGTTACACATATGTGGCTCTACTTCATTGTCTGTGATTGGCTGAATTCAACTATCACGTGTCTTAACGTTTTACTGTAAATCATAGACGTGTGTTATTCGCAGTAACATTATTCTGACCGGTAAAGTCAAATGAGAAACGACTTTACTCAAAGAGACTCTGTCAATAACAAAGAAGCTGAACTACAGAGCTGGAAGTAAGACATCGAAACAAGCCGCGAAAATCAGGGGTCTCTTAACAATAAACGACTAGACGGAGCTTGAGTATGCATTAAAGGTAGGGGCAGGAAAATTTCGCGAATTCTATGACCTGCACATTTGAATCAACTCTGCTATGCTACTCAAGTCCCAACCATTTGTACACTAGCTGCTACTCAGTGGAACTGCAGACAATTAACGAATATACGGGGCTATAGTATGTATAGTACAATGGATTCCAGCCTGCAGGTCATTGAATCCACGGAATTTTCCTACCCTAATTGTCAGATGTTCAGAGTACTGGAAAATATTTTCCGGCTGTATACTGAAGCAAGTAGTAAGTGGCCTGTATGCGTTAGGGACCGGTGGTTTTGCGAAAATATTTTCGCATCACAACTTGTTTAAATTACTTATGTGCACATCTGCAGCTCTACTTCATGGTCAATGATTGGATGTTTATAACTCTGACGTGTCTTTGTGTTATTCCCGACAATCACAGACGTGTGGTGTCGCAGTAACTTTATTATTATTATTGGCACATCAGTCATATTAGAATCTTGTCAGCACAAAGACACATATTTGCAAAAAATAAATACAATTAAAAATGGACGTTGGAACAAGCGGGTGCAAGAATCTTTCCGCGAAAATGAGATGCCCTAAAGTTTGCCCTTAAGGACTCTGCCTACCTCAGAGCTCCGGCGGCAGCAAGGATAGGGCGTTACAGGTTTAAGTATATTCCTAAATATCTCAGTCACTTTCAAACCTACATATATGCCACCCCTGACTTTTATGTTCAGTACGATACGGTCCACACTACTACGGGATCGTTTAGCAAGTTATATCAATACCCTGAAAACTATGAGCAAATAAGTGTTTTTATACCGATTAAACACTCGAAACCCTGTATTCATAAAATTCTTTTCACATTTTCGTTTACGTCGCAGTATTCTCCTCTTATCAATGCAGAAAATGGTTTTTATCCGAAAGCGATATTTCAAAGGGTGACAGAGCAGTTTAACACGTAAAACCCTAACCTTGCTCCCGCCCCGCTCCGAGGTAGGCAGAAGCCTTAACCACGAGTTTAATAAGGTAATAATACTCACTTAAGTATAGCCTAGGCGTTCGAAATCTAACTTTTCTTCAAACAAATTAAAACAAATTTTCGGGCTGTTTGCTTTTGCGTCTCCCGCAAGAATTTCGCAAGTAGCTAGTTACTGTCCCGGTGTAGCTGTTTCAAATAAGCGCAACCAACGTTTGAATAACGAATTTTGGGAGATTTTAGGCCATTTTCTCTTGTTTTTACTGTTTATGCGAAAGTTATTTTTCGAAACTTAAACGAAAACAGATATCAAAAATATCATCGGCAGTTTTGTTCAAAATGTTATTTTTGTCGTGATAGCAATTTTTTTCAAACCAAGAAATTATACCGTTTTGACTAAAAACTCAACCAGAATTTCGTTAATTACTGAATTAGCTAAAACCGTAGTATTTACTGTTTAGAAAAAAAGTTCAACCAAAATGAAGAGGACGATTTTAACAAAACTGCCCAACAGATATCTGCTCTCGTTTAGGCGTAAAAAATTAATATCGCTAAAAAAAAGTAGAAACGAGAACGCAACGCATGGTCTTAGATGAATGTGTGTGTACGTGTATAGTATATATATATATATATATATATATATATATATATATATATATATATATATATATATATATATTGACACGCACACAAGCACACAAAGTTATACTACTTTACTACTTGAAATTTAGTGTGCCCCCCCCCTTATTTTTTCTCTTAATGAACATTTTTTTAACGCGTCTATGATTTACAGGCATAGGCTGGGGTAGTTCGTTATTACAGGCCTTGGCTAGTTCCTTGTCAGTCAATTCCTTCCTTCAACCTTAATGTTTCCTTCCAAGTCCTAGTGCCATTAGCGTGTACTTAGAACGTCAAATTAAAAAAAAAAAAAAAAAAAAACAATAATGTCCGACGCATTTTTTTTTTCTGAGTGAAGCAGAACAAGTAGACAGCAAAATATATTTATATTCCGTTAAAAAAGGCCTGGTATAAAACTATATGCTTGACCAAATGTACGTATGACATACATACCACGTGACGTCAGCTGTTATGCAGCAACTCGTGTGTTAAATATTTTCGCACGACGAGGAAGTCTAAATAATCATCCCACCTCTTGCAGAATTCAGTTCGGTCTCGACGAACATAACGAAATCGACCGCGTGCACGCCTTGCGAGACAGCGCTGTTATTGATAGTGCCGATTCATTCGGAAAGTTTCGTGTTATACATTGGAACAGGTCGAAGCCGAAACACTGGACCTCCCGTTCCTGCAGAGTCGTGGGATAAGTGGGTCGTCGGCCCTAGCGATGTAACAACTGTACTTGTCCATAATCTCTCCTTCAGATCTTCGCCTTTCCTTTCACAGATCGTTTATATGGAGCCGGTCATAGATACTTTATATGGAGCCGGTCATAGATACTTTATGTGGAGCTGGTCATAGATCCTTTATGTGGAGCCGGTCACAGATCCTTTACGTGGAGCCGGTCACAGTTCCTTTACGCGGAGCTGGTCATAGATCCTTTATATGGAGCCGGTCACAGATCCTTTATGTAGAGTCTGTTAAGAGGGCTATACACTAGATGTAGTTTTCCGTGAGAATTTGCCAGGGAATTATTGGTTAACTTTCAAGAATTCCCTTGCAATTATTCTACACGACATATGAATTGAAGATTCTATCATTATTTATGTCTAGCAGTTTATCAAGAATATATCCTATGTTTTGTCGAAGAGAAAATTTTGATAATACAATTTGAATAAATGTTATGGCTAAAAATCTGAAAACTGTAAAACTGTCTAACGCTCTCTGTAACTCTGTAACTTGGTTACAAATTGGTTTTACTATGTAATGTATTTTTCGAGACAAGCGGAGTAAAGATTTCACAGAAAATTTTACAATAAAGAGGAAATTTAGTTAATTAATAACTGGCTCTCACAATGCTGTATTTTTAACCCCCGAAGCAAAAAGACGGTTGTTATTTGTATAATATGTGTATCTGTGTGTGTGACTGTGGCATCGTAGCTGCTAAACGGATAAACCGATTTTAATTTAGTTTTCTTTTGTTTGAAAGGTGACTTGATCGAAGTGTTCTTAGCTATGATTAAAGAAGTTTGAAGTTTGAAGATCGTCCGCTCTATTATAATTGTTGAAGGGATATGAGCAACTTTTACTGGTCTGGATGGAAACTTAGTATCCTGTGAGTCGGAGTTTATTTAATTTTAATTTAATATATTTACTTGTGTCTCGATGAAATCTGAGTTTGTAGCATAAACGAGCTGTAAAGAATTCACAGAGCGATTTTTTGATATCGGTTCCCATTTATGCTTAGTAAAATAACTATCGTAAAAAAATTTAGAAACTTGGGCCCAAACCCTTAAAGGCGTTCAAGTGGCAAAACATAATAATTTTATGATTGTACAACATAGTGTTAGTTTAGTAAACACTACTTGTGACTAAATTTTCCACTTATATTTTAAGCTCTCATAGTTTACCTATAGCGACATGTCAAAGCCAAAATTTGAATGTCTTAGAAACATACAAACCACTGACTCACTCGAATGAAATGGTAAACACTGAAATTAGATATGGGCCATTCGCAGAATTAGTATAAAATACACAACGAAATGTACATATATACTATAAAAATCTGAAAATTATCACAGTTTTCTTCGTTTATTACAATGATAACATTGTAATTACTATTATTATTTGCTTTGCTAGAAGAAATTATATTGAATGAACAAACAAACAGTTTGAACAGAGTTTTCTCAAATTAACATTTTACAAACAAACATTGCTCTAGGTAATAAATAAAAAAAAGCACCTTTGCACCTAAAATAATATCGCAAAAGACAGACACATACAATAATTACATGTGCATTTGAAACAAAAATTGTAACTTTGGCTTACATAACAAGATTTAAAAGCCAGTAGACAAGCGCATTAAGTACTAACCTGAAAAGTTGTTTTGATAGATTACAAGAGTTGTCTTGTAAAAATGCCAACATTTATTATTTACAATGACACAGCACTGGTTGGTTTCTGTATACGTAACTGCTCTGTTCTCTCGTAGGTAGGCGTGCTCACATCATTACAAAGTCAGACCACCATAATAACGAGAGCTTGTTTAAAACACTTTGCCCGCCGTTATCGGCATGCGGACGGCGTCATCCACCCCACACCCTTCACTCGCCGACAACCACGCTGGCTCCACGCAACAGTGCACACTCGCGAGGTCTTACAGTGACGTGATGTCACGCTTTGTGACTGCATCACACGTGTTCCGTGACTCGACATCTGCGCACGAGCTGGCCGAATAACAAGAAGTGTTGCAGCCGGCGGCGTGGATCGGCATTCTGACGACGACGCTGTCTCGAGGAAAAACACCGACAACTACTTGTTGCTAGGGCCGCGATTTTGTCTCGTAAAGATTTTTGTACCACTTTGTTTCAGTGTCTCACGAGCACATCGACAGCTTTGCTTCATCGTTATTGACAGCGTGTGTTTGCTCAGACACGTGTCTCATTTGACTACACCAATCAGAATAAGGTTGTAGTGACCGTAAGTCTGTTACAGTCAAATCCCGATTATCCGTGCTAATGGAGGGGCCGATGCCTCGGATAATCCAAAACCGCGGATAATCCACTTTTACTCTTTCATAGATCTCAGTAGAAGGAAATAAGGTCAAATTCATTCCAGCAATAAGGCAGTGAATCGATACAGTGGACTCTCAATTATTCGCATTAATTATTAGGGTGTATGTGCTAATAATCTAATATATATAATAAAAAAAAATCACGGATATCATATTTATCCAAGATCAAATAATTCGTTAATCCATTCATGCACGGAACTATTATTGTTTCGCCGAATGGAAAATACTTACATCTTCTTCAAGCATTTCAAGATACGGTTGCGAAAATAACACGTTGGTGAACATTGTGCGAGTGAACACAGTGTGTATTTATAATTTAAAGAAATATATTAATTTTTCCCCCTTTTTTTCAATTTGCATTTTAAGTGAAATATTTTGCGCGGATAATCCGCACACGGATGATCGGGAGTCAACTGTATTTGCCAAGGCAAGTGAGAGTAAAATCCTCCAACCACAGACGATGTAGCAGAGCAGCATATGTGCACGTGTCGCACTGAAACCAAATGATGCAAAAAGCTTTCACCGTAAAATCGTGCCTCTACTTGTTAGTAAATATCTGTTTGAATAACGCCCAATAGTTTATCATCATCATCAATGTTACGTCCACCCCTCAGCACCCAAGTCAACCCACAACCTCCTCGTGGAGCCACTGGATGTTCGAACCGATGCAGTCTCTGGCGTGTGAGCTCTATTTATCCTGGCTCCTCAGAGCTCGGAAAGAGGTATCTGCACTGATAGATTCTCCGACAGATGGCAACAAGGAGAAACCACTAGGTGGGGCGTTAGAATACCTAGCGCTCTGGACTTTGGGGCCCAAATTCCCGGGTCTCGGAGTGAAGAGACTTGGACAATGGAAATGGACGAGCCTGACGACGGTCAGGGGAAAAAGGACGCACGACCGGGTCTCATGGTTGTAAGAGTGTGTCCTCCCCCCACCAGGTGAGTATTCTGGAGCAAGGAACACCCTGTGCTCTCCTGTAGTACTCTGACGGTCAGGCCATACGTGTAATGAACATTAGGTAGTACTAAGGGCGACCAGATAGTCTTACGATGAGGTTGTCTTGCGTGTCTGGTCTGGGTTGGACACATAGTGGTGGTTGTTGCCCATATGCTGGGCAGACATGGAGAGGACTCCTCCTCTGTGACAGGTGTCGAAGAGTTTGATGATACCAAGGACGCCCATAAAAGGGGGCAGGGTGGGAGCTGAGCCCCCCTCCTAACAGATGTTCCACAATGTGTTTGGTTTTGTTTTTTAATATAACGTATAACAAACTATTTTCAGATTGATAAGTTTCGTAATCTACGCGGTTTATTGTGTCGAAATATGCCAGTGGCTACAAATTTATACACAGACTATATCCGTTTCTGTTGACATAAACATATATTATAATCTTGCCCCCTCCCTTTTTTTTACAATATATAAGATGAGCGCACTTGGTTGCTACAGTGCCCGGGAGCAGGCTTGGTGAGTCTGTTAGAGGTTATATAGGCCCCGACCATAGCCGTCTTAAGTAGAAGGCCGCTGCCTTAGATCTGGCAACACTGCCAGGAAGGGTCACTTGTCTCCAAAGACAATGGCTGTACCTGATTCGTTATTCTGCCCTACATACCGGCGAATCAGGATAAGTCACTGCCTTTGGCGAGACAAAATAAGTGTTAAAATAACCCTCCCTGGCAGGATTGCCAGATCTAAGGCCGCGGCCCTCTACTAAGATGGCTATGCCCCTACTCAAGCCAAGAGGCGGCTGAGCTGAGGATCTCAGTACGTACACATGCAGGAGTCTGTGTTTGTTTACGTTTTACGAGCGCTTTCCTGTTAATCGTCTGCTGGTGGCTAGCTCTCAGCTCCCGAGCAGGGTAGATCTAAATGGATCCGGCGACGAGATAGAGTTGAATCTTTAGAGATCTTGAGGGCCGGTAGATCTTTATCGCATGAAGTTCTTGACGGGTATTAGGGTAATATCTACACTATCAAGTAGATTCAATGTAGTTTTCGTAAGCGCCTTAAGATGAAGGTCACAAAGCCATTACACAAAAGAAAATAGTAGTACATTGTTAACCCAAATGACTGTAATTTAGTGTCAGCAAACTGACGCAATACAAACAAACTGTTTGGCTGGGCCAAGCAGATTATGTTCTGGTTATTTTAAACAATTCTTTCAGTGGGGCCCAAACTATCCAGTAAAACTTAACAGTAGAGAATTCTTCTCCTGAACATAACAGCTGCTGTGATTTCAGCGGATAGGGTTGGTGATCGCCGAGGAAGATCGTCTGTCTGGTCCGCCTAAGTACGAGGACTCGATACGGAAAGTATTCGTAGAGGTTGGTTGATGGGTCCAGACCTCGTTCAGGTTGTCAGCTGCTTACGCCTGTGACTGATAGTTACAGCGACGAGTGTGTCGCGGAAAATATTTTTGCTCCACTTTGTTTCAGTGCCTCAAGTGCACACCTGCAGCTCAACTTCATGGCTATTGACAGAGTGTTTTTGTGCAGAGTTGTTATTCATTTGACTGTGCCAATCAGTACATGGATAACTGCCACACATCACGTCTGTGATTTGCGGGTTTAACCTCAAGACGCTGGGTGTTACGGCATTCAATCTCTGACCACAAAGCAGAGATGCAGGTGCGCACGTAAGACACTGAAACTAAGTGGGGAAAATTTTCCTGTCTCTATTCATGGTTATTGGGGTCCGCGGTGGCCGAGGGGTCAGAACTCTCGCCTCCCACCAAGGCGATCCGGGTTCGATTCCCGGCGGGGTCGGTCTCCGGATTTTCGCATGTGGGAATCGTGCCGGACGATGCCGCTGATCAGCGGGTTTTCTCGGGGATCTCCCGTTTCCCCCGCCCATTCATTCCGGCAATGCTCCATACTCACCTCATGTAACCCCTCGCCAGGACTAAAGGCCTCAATGTTAAGAGTGCGTGATAGATAATTAAACGCTGAAAACATCAATTTATTTCTACGATTTTTCGAAGCCAATATGTATAAAAATATTTATCCAGAATTTATAATTCGTTACGCGTGATCTCTTGCGCCGCAGTTAAATGCACGAGGTTCCGGCGTCAGAGATTGTGCCTCAGACGTTCGTAACACTGGAAACAATTTTGTTTAAAACGTTGGCTAAAACTATTGTCTAGGATTGTTATTGTTAATTTCCGAAAATTGACTTCAAGATTAATGCTTTTAGCGTTGAATTATGTACCACGCCCTCTTCAACGCTGACCAAAATATCTCAACCATTCATGGTTATTGGCAGCATGTCTTCGTTCAGCCTGGTCTCTTATTTGACTGCACCAATCAGAATACACGTTATTGTGACTCCACATGTCTGTGACATGACAGTGGAACCCCAAGACAAGTGAGAGTCAACATCCAATATTTCGCCATGAAGCAGGGCTGTTTTCACAATACAGCGGGGCGATACGCACGACGCTTGTCGCCAGCGACGAGTTCCTGCCGTGTCTTCATAATAGAGCGATGAAATATCGCCGGCCGCTGGCGACACCAACATGTGCTGCCACCTTTTACCTGGAGAAACAACTTAGTAACTGTATACGTTTTATTGAAGAAATGTGAACGTAAAATAAAGACATTATAATCGTGTTTATTCTCGGATCAATTTAGATAAATAATTATCAACAGAAAGCAGGGGTAAAATTTCTACCGAAAAACTGAGCGAGACAAATATATTAGTTACTTTTCCACGAACTTACAATAATACTTTTACTAGCATGAAATTTATTTTAACATTGTACTAATCTGAAAAATAGTTGCACGAGTGTTAAAATGTTCACAACTTTTCTTCTTCTTTGTATCGGTTGCCAGCGATGAGCGTCAAATCAAATGTCAGCTGCTCGTGCAATGTTCTCGACGCCCGTCGCTAGCTCAAGGCTCTGATTGGCTGACGCTGAGCGACACGTTGCTCTATTGTGCAAACCGCTTTTTTGACTGAAACCGAATGGTGCAAAAATATTTTCGCGAGAACCTCGTGTCCCTACAGATGACATGCTAAGTTAAAGAAACACGTTGCTTGACCACGAACATGAATAAATTACCCCCCTCCCCCCACAGTTTTTTAAAATCGAATCTCTAGATCAATAGGGACACAACTCAAAAATAGGATTCCGAGATATTGGCACTTGAAGTTTTGGTAGGAATGTTGGAATATATATATATATATATATATATATATATATATATATATATATATATATATATATATATATATATAATTAACAGTTGTCAATACAGTTATATAATAATTGCATTACTATTGCCATAAAATATGACAAATACATAACAATAATAAGGAATTAACTCAAAAAATACAGATACCTTGTACGATATATAAGTGTTGGTATTACCATCAGCAAGACCATTGAAAGATGCATTACAATAGAAGCAATAGGAACCTAACTCAAAGTGACTATTTCCTGTCTGAATTGTGCCCTTATTGATCTGAAGGTGTAAAACATTGAATTACAAAAAAAAAAAAAAAAAAAAATTGTTTTTCATCGATCGAGGTGGATCAGTGCTAAAAAATGTTTGACTTTACGGCATACTTTCTACAATTAAATTGTAGGTTCACCCTTTTATAGTTCCACAGAAATATGAATATTACCGAAAAACTGCACACCAATTTAGTTCTCCGTTCTTAAAGAATGTAACATTCGTAATGCCCGGACCAGTATCACCCATATCACTTCCCGTTTTTTATTTCCTGCTAGTTGTCTTGGCTATGCGTTGCAATACCTTTATTTTTTTTGGGGTTCCTGTTCTACCTATCTACACATATTGCACCACATTCCATTACTTTTCTCGGGGATCTCCCGTTTCCCCCGCCCTTCCATTCCGGCGCTGCTCCATTCTCACCTCATGTCACCCCTCACCCGCACTAATGACCTCGATGTTAGGCGCTGACCAAAATATCTCTCACTCACTCACTCCCATTACTTTTTGGCAGAAACCTTTACTAGCGCTTATACAACTCACTCAAGTTTTTCATTCACAATTTTTTTTTTCGTAGGCCTACCATCTTCTGTCCCTGTACCCCATTTTGGCCCCTCCCCTCTTTTAAAAAATTCACAGAACTATTTGTTGGCGCATGCACAATATACAAAAGTTTTTTTTTTAATTTTATTTTTATTTTTAGTACACCCTGTTCCACCAATCTGCCCCATTTTGACTCCTTCTCAGATTTTTTTGACAGAAAACAACTGCTGGACGTTTCACAGCAATCGTATGAATAGTGTAGAAACGCACAGGAGACAAACAAACACTAATTTTTAAATTATAGTTCGAGGTGATAGTACATCGCGAAACTTGTTTGCGTGAACATAGCCTTGAAAACACTGTAGTTTCATGTGACACGTTACTATTGGATGATATAGTCTGACATAACGTAGTTGTATGCCGACCAATAACTGGCATCAAATATTACGATATCGGGATTCTTATTTGCTCAGTCAAATAGGGCAACAGCTCCACGTACAAGCTAAGGCCAGTAAAGTTCTGGTCAGTAGAACGTGTGTCGAAACCCAGCAAACAGTCAAGCTTTCCCGCGATAAACCATCTTTAGGGACAGGAAAATTTCGCAAATTCAATGACTCGCATGCTAGAATCCATTGTCCTATACATATTCAAGCTCTGTCTATTCGTTCATTCACTGAAAAAAGAGTATAGCTATAGGTACCATACTTGTGTTAAAATAGGGACAACAAAAGAGTTTGGCTGTTGGTACTACTTTGGACAGTTCCTTCAACAATCTGTTCTGTAGAAGATACAAAGAACCTTGTTGCTTTTACACGCCAGATTGTAACTTCTACAAAACAGATTGTTGAAGGAACTGTCCAGAGTAGTACCAACAACCAAACTGTTTTGCTGTCCCTATTTTAACACAAGTATGATAACTACAGCTATACTCTTTTCTCAGTGTTGTTTGCCGTTTCAAGAGTAGCAGCTAGTGGCCCAATTTGTCGGCGCTTGAGTATGCATAGGACAATGGATTCTAACATATAGGTAATTGAATTCGCGAAATTTTCCTAAAGTCACTAGCTTAAAGTCACTAGCCTAAAGTCAGTAGCCCTTAAGTCACTAGCCCTAAAGTCAGTAGCCCTAAAGTCACTAGCCCTAAAGTCAGTAGCCCTAAAGTCACTAGCCCTAAAGTCACTAGCCCTAAAGTCACTAGCCCTAAAGTCAGTAGCCCTAAAGTCACTAGCCCTAAAGTCAGTAGCCCTAAAGTCACTAGCCCTAAAGTCAGTAGCCCTAAAGTCACTAGCCCTTAAGTCAGTAGCCCTAAAGTCACTAGCCCTAAAGTCACTAGCCCTTAAGTCAGTAGCCCTAAAGTCAGTAGCCCTAAAGTCAGTAGCCCTAAAGTCAGTAGCCCTAAAGTCACTAGCCCTAAAGTCACTAGCCCTAAAATCAGTAGCCATAAAGTCACTAGCCCTAAAGTCACTAGCCCTTAAGTCAGTAGCCCTAAAGTCAGTAGCCCTAAAGTCAGTAGCCCTAAAGTCAGTAGCCCTAAAATTATTTTAGAGCTAGTGACTTTAGGGCTAGTGACGTGTACCCAAATAATCACGCGATGACTTCTCTTCATTTATGTGGCACGTCGTCTTGACTGCTAACAGCGTACGGACCTTTCATCCCGACAACTGAACGCTCGGTAAACAAGGCAACTTTCTTACGAAGGTTAGACAGCTAATTAAAACGCCGTCAGAGATCCTTCCTAGAAGAGATACACACATTCCTAACGACAAGGAAAACATTCTCCATCCCGAGGCTGTTTTTGTTAAGTTCCAGGCGAAGGAGTAAAGGAGTCCAAGGTCGGAGGTGGCACACCAGTCAAGATACTTGGTTAGAGAGAGTGAGTGGAATATCGAGAATATGTCTGATGCCGCAATGTTTTCTGATACACTGTATCTTGTCACACATTATAGGTAGAGGCACGATTATTTCGCCTATTGATTCTAGGTCAATCTGAACGCCAATAATGTATACTTCATTTCTACTTCTGTGATTAGACGACACATGTTTTAACACATCTTTGACGACTGCAAGCCAGTGACAAATAAGGAAACAAGCATAGCCATCTTTAGTAGAAGGCCGAGGCCTTATATCTGGCAACCCTGCCAGGAAGGGTTATTATAACACTTCTTTTGTCTCGCCAAAGGCAGTGGCTTCTCCTGATTCGCCGGTATGTAGGGCAGAATAACGAATCAGGTACAGCCATTGTCTTTGGAGAGCTACAAGAAGTGTTAAAGTGACCCTTCCTGGCAGAGTTGCCAGATATAAGGCCGCGGCCTTATACTAAAGATGGCTATAAGCAAGTCGCGGTGGTAACACGTGTTACGGTTAGAAGCCAATGGATGGTTGACTTTGGCCAGTGTGTGTATAGGTCTGAGAAGTCTAGGCTGTTGCCAGATTAATACGCGAAATACTCGTGCCTCTACTTATCGGTAGATACCTGAAAAATTCGTGTTTTCTTTCCGTCACAGCTACACTTCATACAACTGTAAGTTCATGTCGCTTTCACAACTAACACTTGACCTTTTTTTGTCACCTCTTACAGGCGCTGCGTCAATAATGAAGTAGCCACTAGATTCATGTCCAATCGTATTGGTTCGCAGTGCCAGCGAGCAGCCAATGAACAGGTCGCTGCTATAGAACCATGTTGTTATAACTCCATATTTAGAAATTTTACAGGAGAGCCATTACAAGTTTGCTGAACATACGTTTTATTTCGCAATTAAAATATTAACGCACGCTATAAATAGTGTTTATGTAACATCATAATGGGACCGTGTTTCCAAAGTTTCAAATAGTGTAATGCTAAATTAATAGAACAAATAACAGTGAATGTATATATTTGCAATGGAGATAGAACAAAAAGTAGAACATGCTGCTTCTATACCTTCCGAGTTGAATATTTATATTTCCTCTGTACTGTAATGTAAAATTAATGGAGTTAGTATAGACTAGCCACAAATCTTTAAAATAAAAAAAAATTGAGTTAGAACAAAATGGTTCTATAGCAGCGAGGTGTTGTCTGCTTGCGTACACAACGATTCTTTCAGTGAACCCGCGGAGTTTCCTCGTCTCTACCTATAGGTAGTGACTCCAGTTTTTCGGGAAAAGAATTTTGCACCACTTTGTTTCGGTGCCTCGTGTGCACACCTGCAGCTCTGTTCCATGGTTAGTTACTGGTTGTTTGTAACTGTCAGCGTCTCGGAGATCTACCCGCCAGGGGCGTCGCGTGGAATGTTCCAAGGTGTGCGGTGGCCAGCAGTGACTATACACAACACTGAGTTGTCTGAGGAACCATTTGACTTGTATGGTCAGCAACACTCCTCAGCCAGTAGCGTACAAGAGGCAAGATACGAATTAGCATATAATTAGAGACCTAAACAAGTCGCGTTTTATTTTGGGCTCAAGCTAGAGTTCCAGTAACTACAGGTCTGCGTCACGTTCATAATTGGCCGTAGACTTACTCGACACATTCTGGAAGTAGCTGAGCCAATAATAAAACTGTAGCTGAATATAGACCCATTTCACTGTCAGCGAGCAGCTCATAAACAGATGTTGTCTGCACGATGTCACAAATATTCTTGGAAGCTAGCTTACAGTTCCGTGAACCCGCGAATTTTTCAGGTCTCTAACTATAATCAGAGGCACGATTATTTCGCGTATTGATTTTAGGTCAGGTTGAACGCCAATAACGTATACTTCACTCTCATTACTGTGATTAGACGAGAGCGGTTTTAAAGCACATTTGACGACTGTGATCCAGTTATAAATAAGGAAACAAGCCGTGGGGATATCACGTGCTACACACTTGTACTGTTAGAAGCCAATGGATAGAGCTGAGAAGTCTAGGCTGTTGTCAGATGAATACGCGAAATACTAGTGCCTCTACCTATAATTAGGGACCACAATTTTTGGCGAAAAGGATTTTGCCCCACTTTGTTTCAGTGCCTTACGTGCACGTCTGCAGTTCTGCTTCGTGGGCAACGATAGGATGTTTTAACTGTCACAATTCTTAGGGATCCACCCGCAAATCACAGATGTGCGGCGTTGCAGTAACCTGATTTTGACTGGCACATTCAAACGAGGGGCACACACGCTGCCAATAACAATACAGCAGAGCTGTATATGTGCACGTAAGGTATTGAAACAAAGCGAGGCAAAATTCTTTTCGCGAAAATCAGGGGTCCTACCTATAAGCTGGGCCACGATTTTGTCGCGAAAAGATTTTTGCCCCACTTTGTTTCAGTGACTCACGTGCACATCGGCAGTTCTGTTTCAAGGTTATTGGCAGCGTGTCTTTGTTCAGACACGTTTCTCATTTGACTGCACCAATCAGAATAAGATTACTGTGAGTCTGTACGTCTATAATTTGCCAAGGCAAGTGAGAGTAAAATCATCCAACCACAGACGATGTAGCAGAGCTGCAGGTGTGCACATGACGCATCGAAACCAAATGTTGCAAAAATCTTTTCGCCATAAAATCGTGGCTCTATCTATAATATATACACGTTGGTCTCTGCAACAACACAACTGCTCAAAGCGTATATAGTCGCTGCTAATACCACACACCTTGGAGCACGGCCATGCTACGTGAGGTGCCGCAGCAACCTTCTTCTCATTGACATAGTCTAATGAACTGCTTCTCCTCACAAATAAACTCTGTCAATAGCCACGAAGCAGATGTGCAGATGTGAGCGTTGTGCATTGATCTAACACGTTACGTAATTATTTTAACCCAAAGTACCAGCTCCAACTATTCCTGAGCAGACACCACTCATGCCTGTTGAGCAGACTCCTGATGAACTTCCACCTGCGGAAGCTCTGCAGACAGTTTGGCGATCTACACAGGCGATCACCTGAAGTAAGGTTAATTCTACTACAGGTTAGAAAGAATGTGTGTTTTCTTATGGGAGAGTTTGACACAGGGAACATATCTGCCGCTAGTTTCACTGCTATCGCCAAGGGACCAGAAAAATACGAAACCGTAGTAAAATTAAATTGAAATAGGCTTGGAAATTACAGATGTCATTTAACTTATTTTTAAATTGAAAAGAAACTAATTTCGCGTTTTAAATCATCAACGTAATGTAACTTAAAATTCAGGAAAGCTCTGTGATTGGTCCGTCTGCACACCTTATAGATACCAGCGCTCAAGCGGCAGAAATTTTCCCTGTGATAAACTTTTAACATTGATCTTTCTTACCTGTAGTAGAATTAACTTTACCTGAGTGGATAGTCGACCATGTTTTCCGAAATTCACCCGTGGGTCCATCAGCGGTTGAAACATCGGTGTACATCGGTTGAGGTCATTACCGAACTACAGATTGATTTTTTTGAAAATTTTTCGTTACGAAAGAAATGAGATGAATCTACTCACGTTATAACGTTATAACGCGGTAGAAATCCAAAATGAACACTTTGGTATGTAATAGCTACATATCGTTTATAATTGTAATTTAAAAGTTTTTGCATGAAGTACATATTTCAAAATACAAACAATTTTCCATGCACAAAATATGGCAAGTCTGCTGTCTTTGACATCACATTCCACAATTATTTACGTTATGTGAGACTTTTTTTTTGAGAGATTGTGTTCAAAAATTCACTGGTGGAAGTTTCAGTGAACATACACAAGACTCGGCTGAACCGGTGGATACATCGATTCAGCCGGTAGCAATATAGTCATTTACGAACGTCGGTGGATGCACAGGTGAATTTCCGAATTCGCGGCGAGAGAGAAACGCGAAAGAAAGACAGAGAGAGAGAGCTGAGGAAACACGCTAGAGAGAAGTATGCGTGACTGCTGTCTCGAGGATTTCACGATCGAGATTCTTATCACACACGCAGGTTTCATCTAGTTGTACTGAACCACTTTGACGAGAGGGCAGAAGCGAAAGTGAACAGAGCGACCCAGTTAGCCTTACATGAGGATCCCTCTGCTTAGTTTTGTAGATGTTACTAGGAAATACATTATCCTCTTACAATAAATATTCGCTCAGCTAGTTTTTCCACAGTGACATTTCAAAGTCCACATCTGCATGTTTTTAAGTTCATACACCCCCGAAAACCAATCAACATAAGGAAACGAAATAACTCTAAGTAAAAGTACATGTCATTGGCTAGGGATTTACGCTTATAAAAAACACAATTAAAAATATTTTGTATTTAAAAAATTGTAAAAATAACTAAACAATTGCCAAATCTCAATTTTTTAAAATACAAAACATTGTTTGAATTAGTTTTTTATATACGCAAAGACCTAGCCAATGACATGTACTTTCACAGCGAATTATTTAGTTTCATTATGTTGATTGGTTTTCGAGGGGTGCGTGAACTTAAAACATACAAATTTTTACTTTGAAATGCTATTATTAGAGACCCTGTTTTTTCGCAAAAAAAAATTTCGCCCCAATTTGTTTCAGTGAGGCCTTACGTGCGCATCTGCAGTTCTGCTTCATGGTTATTGGCAGCGTGTCTATGTGGAGAGCCGTATATCATTTGTCTGAGCCAATTACAATAACGTTCCTGCAACACCACACGTATGTGAATTTGCCGGTAGAATACCAAGGCTCGAGAGAGTTAAAATATCCAATCACGGACCATGAAGCAGAACTGCAGATGTGAACGTAAGGCACTGCAACAAAGTGGGGCAAAATTCTTTTCGCGAAAAACAAGGGTCCCTAGCCATTATGGGAAAACTGGCTGAGGAATTTTTTTTTACCACATGATAATGTAGAACCAAGCAACGTCTATAAAACTAATTCTGTTTCACACAAACACAAAATTATGATTTTTTACACCCTGGAACGCACTTAATGGGAAGCATTAGATAATGTTATTATATTTTCAGGTTTTGAGCCATAATTTTTTTCCGAATTGTATAATCAAAACTTTCTCTTCGACAAAGCATAGGATATACTCTTGGTAAACCTCTTAACGTAAATAATAATGGAATCTTTCATTGATTTGTCATGTAGGATCAGTATAAGACAATTATAGGTTAACTTTCAAGAATTCTCTTTAACACTCACCCTTCATATTCCGGAAAAATCCCAGAGTTGTGATAAAGCAGCGTTATTTGTGAATACATTGGGAAATGTGAATGTGACTTCTTTGCACCATCACAGTCTCGGCAAGCCAACAATGAGTGGCTGCTCGTCAAGATCAGTGAACACGCGAATTTTCCTTACCTCTGGTAACTTATAACTGCGAATATGAAATTTTCGCAAAAAATATTAAACTATCCATGTTTCAATGCCTAACGTGAACATCTGCAGGTCTACCTCACGATTATTGTCAGCGTGCGCCTTTGTGCAGACACCTCACATTTGATTGTGCCACTCACAACAAGAGACTAGACCATGTTTACGTAATGTTTTAAATTTATTTTAAATATTCTTGCCGTGAGAGTGACTAATTAAGAGCACGCTAGGTAGTCGAGTGAGTGAGAGATTTTTGGTCAGCGCTTAACATCGAGGTCTTCAGCGCTGATGAAGGGTGATATGAGGCGAGTATGGAGCAGCGCCGGAATGAATGGGTGGGGGAAACGGGAGAACCCCGAGAAAACCCGCCGACCAACGGTATCGTCCGGCACTATTCCCACATGCGAGAATCCTGGGACCGACCCCGCCGGGAATCGAACCCGGATCACCTTTGTGGGAGGCGAGAGGTCTGACCCCTCGGCCACCGCGGCCCCTTCTAATTTTTAGAGATGGTGGTATATCGCGAAAATGTTTTGTGCCAACATATCCTTGAAAACGTTATAGTACATATGATTGGGTGTTGCACGTCTGGCACAACGTAACAGCCTGGAGGCCAATAACAGCCATCAAATATTACCAAGGACCACTATTTTTCGCGACAAGAATTTCTCCCCACTTTGTTTCAGTGTCTTACGTGCACATCTACAGTTCTGCTACATGGTTATTGGCAACGTGTCTATGTGAAGAGCCGTATCTCATTTGACTGAGCCAATTACAATAACGTTCCTGCAACACCACATATCTGGTATTCGCCGGTAGAATGCCAAGGTTCGAGAGAGTTAAAATATCCAATCACTGACCACGAAGCAGAACTGCAGATGTGCACGTAAGGCACCGAAACAAAGTGGGGCAAAATTCTTTTCGCGGTAAACAGGGATCCTTAAATATTACAATAGCGGGATTCTTATTGGCCCAGTCAAATCTAGTAACAGCTCCAAGTACAAGCGACAGCCAGTAATATTCTAGTAAGCTGAACGTGCGTTGAAAGCCAGCAAACAGTCAAGTGTTCCCGCGACAAACCATCATCTCTACTGATGACGAAGTCTAACGCAGCGACATAGGGTATCGTTAGAGACATGAAAAATTCGCGCGTTCACTGACTAGTAGGCTAGCTTCCAAGAATATATGTGAAATCGTGCAGACAGCAGTTATTTATTAGCTGGTCGCTGAGACAGTGAAATGGGCCAGTATTCAGCTACAGTTTTAATATTGGCTCAGCTACTTCCAGGAAATGTAGAGTAAGTCAACGTCCAATTATGAACGTGATACACACCTATAGTTGCTGGAACTCTAGCTTGCGCCTAAAATAAAACGCGAAATTTTCAGGGCTCTAGGTATCGTACGTTATTCTACCACAACGGGATAAGATCTTAATCAATCTCATTGGCCATTCAGACAAAATATTCGTGTGTCTAGAAACTCAAGCAGCCAATGAGCGACTTGCACTGCAACAATTACTTGCTCGTCTTGTAAACAAATGTCGAACCATATATCACTCGGGTGATGCAAGGAAAATGCCGTAAAACATTTAACTCGCTGAAAACCACGACCGAGTATAACTCAGGGTTAACACTTCAAGGAAAGTGTGTCTGTCCTTGAAGGAATAACTTGCAAGTGTGTAGTTCAACTGTCTCATTAGAACTATACAACAACAACTTAGATCATTTTCGCATATAACAATAAGGGTTTTGTACACCGCTGAAGCGAACGCGACAGATCCAACGCATCTTAAAACCAGATAAGACTACACGGAAAAAAGGGGCAGCAACTTTATAAAGAACAAAATGGTGTCAGAAATGTTGTTAACAAAGTGTGTACAATGGTACTCTGATTCTAGCAGTGTTGATAAGAAAATATGCTGTAAACATTGCAGAAAACACTAAAGATACTAATAAAGTGATAACAACGAATGAGCATAACAACAATGTTGATGACATAAGTGCAAATGAAATTGTTCATAACGTACCGAGTAGTTTTGTTATCAACATCATTGGACGGAGTTATGCAACAACAGACCAACTATTGGCATCATCTGGTGTCTATGGACTGATTTTAATTATATATAAAAAAACATCTAACCTGCATTTTGTTGTTATCTATGGGCAGACGCCGGAAAATTTAGCTGATTAAATGACCTACAGGCTGGAATTCATTGTACTACGCATATTCAACCCCCGTATATTCGTTCATTGTCCGCTGTTCCACTGAGTAGCAGGTGATAGACAAATAGTTGGTAGTTGAATATGCATAGGATAGTGAATTCTGACATGCAGGTCACTGAATCCGCGAAAATTTCCGGCCTCTATATGGGTACACGTTTTTTGTTGCGTATTATATTAAAAATCAACTTTAATGGTCAATATCTTAGAAACGTGTTTTTCGTTGTTTGGTCTGTAGAGGCGTCACTTATTTGACTGTACCAACCAGAGTAATGCTACTATGACGTCATACGTCTGTGCTTTGCCAGTAGAACCAGGCAACTGCGAGTTAAAACACCCGTTCACTGACCATGAAGCAGAACTGCAGTTGTTCACAGACGACATTGAAACCAAAATGGCGAAAAAATATTTTCGCCACAAAATCGTGGTTCTACGCGTAAATAGAGCCTCGAGGTTCTGACAAATAGATTTTGTTTCATTTGGTTTCAACGCCTTATAGGTAGGTACCTGAAAAATTCTCGTTTTCTCTGTACTCGCGCTAGATTCCAAGAAGCTGTAAGTTCTGTCACTTTCACATTGGTCCAAGACTTAGTTGAACACACCCTAAAGGGCGCCGAGGCCATAATAACGGAGCTTGTAAACGCTGTTCCCATCATGTGGTATCACCGTGTCAGCAAACATCCTGTTAACAGTTGCTGTCTGCCTAAGTGCACATATATTCTTGGAGGCTAGCCTAAAAAGTCACTGAACCCGCGAATTGTTCCGTTATCTACCTATAGAGTAAATGTGCTGCTCCGCTTCATGAACAGTGAATATATATTTTAACTCTCACTTGTTCTACTGACAGAACACAGACGTGTAATGTCACAATAACGTTATTCTGATTGGTGCAGTAGTCAAAAGAGAGACGTGTCTGGACAAAAACACGCTGCCAATAACCATGAAGCAGAAATTCTGATGTGCACGTGAGACACTGGAACAAAGTAACGCAAAATTCTTTCCGCGTTAAACTTGTGTCTCTAAAAAGAAATAAATGAAATAAACTTCGGCAACTATTCACGAAAAAAAATAATAATAATAATTCTCTGATAATGGTCACTAAAGAATGTTTGGTTTCACTAAACACGAGTTAAATATTTAACGGTAATTCGGTTATAATTAGAGATGATGATATATCGCGGAAATGTTTCGTGCCAACATAACCTTCAAAACACTGTAGTTTCTTGCGACGTATGTGATGTACACCTGACACAACGTAGCTGACTGCAAACCAACAACAGGCACAATATATTACAATATCGGGATTCTTATTGGCTCAGTCAAATAGGGCAACAGCTCCATGTACAAGCTAAAGCCAGTAATATTCTGGTAAGGTGAACGTGTGTTGAAACCCAGCAAACAGTAAAATATTCCCGCGATAAATCATCATCTCTAGCAATAACACTATAATAAGTATCTGTAAACACAAAAGTATTTATGTAGAATTGGTATTTCCTGAAGATTTTTTTATTGTACAATAACTACTTGTCATTTTACAATTTTTTGGGAACTTATTTTTGAAAAGTTTCTTTAAAAAACAAATGCATTACAGCTCAGTGAGTTTACAGCGAATACACCGCCACGCCATTTAATTTCTGTATTTCAAGTTATTCTTGGCTCACAGCAGAGCGTGTGCTGCGTATGCGATAGGTTAAGCGACATGGTAAGGTTACAAGAAAAGATACACGAGGAAGATTAGGAAACATCTACTAAGTTCTTTATGTGCGCATTGTATGCGGGCAGACGACAAGTCTGCGCATGCGCACGGTTTATCTCTGTCCTTGCTCAAGCCCGGTCACAACTCTACTGCGAGCATATCGTACGTGGAGTGTCCGTTATATTGCTGCATTCTAAGAGCAGGAGACATGAGACTTTTTATTTTAACTCTTTGAGGACAACACACATTTTATGGAGATTATGACAAGATAAAATTGAGTCGCACAGATCACTGTTGTAGTGTACTTACTTAGGATTGTTATTCCAACTCCCACCGTCAAGTATTTATGAATAAAGGGCTCAGGCTAGCTGGACGGTGTAAGGAGTAGTATCCGCAACAGAAATAAATAAAAATATAGTACTTGTGTTGTAGTAAAAGTTGGCGAATCGTATATTAAGACACAACACTATCGAAGTCCTACAGCGTAACTTAAGGTTCAAACTACTTTGAAAAAACCATGTAAAAACAGATCATAGCGTTTAATATTTCCAAGGACATTAAATTTGGTGTGAGACTCTAAAATAATTTGAAATCGAAAACTGTAATTAGGTTAAGAACCGTACCACAAACATCGGTAAGCCGCCAGTCCAAATACCATTGGCCTACGAACTAATTCAATCACAACAGTTCTCCATTCTACCACCAATCTTGACTGACATTTTAGTGACCAAGTCGCTACGGTGAAGTTTCAGTAAAGTTGATTGGATTGCAGCTACGGCTAAAATATAAGAGTATACAGGGTGTATTGGCCTCTTCTCCATAATAGAACAAGCTCAGAAGTGAAGTTGGTTCCTGACGTCTTCTTCCAGGTATGCATAACCATACATACACTATTATTCCGTCTCCTTCCTCGAACAGGCGTGAATTTCTTGCCACTTCCTTTTTACTGTTGCTGACATATTTTACAACCTTCCATTCCCTTCATCCAAAGTCAAACAACACAAACAATACACTACTACTGAAAATAACATTAACATTCTCTCTGGAACGGCTCACACCATAATATCAATACTACACACAAAATATATTTACAAGCACATTGAATTTACGTAGAGCTAATTTACTTATTCAGTTTGTTAATTACTTAGTTTAGTTTATACTAAAAATGATTTTCTGTAGGTTCACTAACGTCCAAACGTTATCCTACACTGTAAAAAATATTTGGAAATTTACCACACACTGATGTAAAGAGGTGTTACGAAAGTAAGTATGGTAACTGTTTCTCATACTTCAATGGTAACGTTCCCATATAATTCTAGGAAACAGCTAACTGTAACACTGCTAAACAGTTGCTCTGTTTACAAGTTGAAGCATGGTCTGTGTTCTATTTTTGTATAAATGAAATACTTCCCATACCCTTTATGAAGTTTATTTTACAGTGTAGTGTGCAAGGTAATATGCAGATACTTACTGCACCAAGTGAATCTGATATAGAAACTAATTATTCATAGAGACCCGAAAAGCTAGAGATTTCATTTGAGAAGACGTTGGATTTCAAACTCCTGTTCACGTTAAATACTTTCGGGATTGGGCCCATGCTTATTTGAGGACTATGCACCAATAGCAGACCTGCATGTAAACACTCACAGACTCCCGCACTACCTTGTCACATATACAACTGTCTACTCACTGGAACAGCAGACAATATACAAGTATCAGAGGACATAGTGTATACAGGACTGTGCAGTACAGCCTGCTGGTCGTTAAACCCGCGAAATATTCGAGTCTCTACTACACTCTAAAAAATAGTTTGTAAATTTTCCAGACGTGCGTATAGGAGCGCTAAGACAGTAGATATGGTAGAATAGTTTCCCAGACATCCATGGTAGCACTCCTAAACCTAATTATAAAACAGTCAAATGCATACTAAAGTTACCAGACTTGTATTGTAACATTAGTAAAAGTTTGCATATTTTCAAGGCGGAAGTATGGTAACTGTCCCATACTGCGTCTGGGATAACAACTTCCTAAACATTTGAGGAAGATTTTTTTTACCTTGTAGTTAAAAATAAATATTTAATAAAAAGTCGCAAGGCCCTTGGTTTACGAGAAAAATGTCTTAATAAAAACAGCGAAATGGAAGTGAAGAGTAAGGTGGTTGGTGTATACGAACTAAACCACGTTACCAAAGAGTAAGGACCCCTGTTTATCTTGAAAAAATTTTGCCCCACTTCGTTTCGGTGCCTTCCGTCACATCTGCAGTTCTGCTTCGTGGTCAGTGATTGGATTTTTTAACTCTCACCAGCCTTGGTATTCTACCGGCAAATCACAGCCGTGTGGAGTTGCAGGAACGTTATTGTAATGGGCTCAGTCATCAGTCACATGAGATACGGCTCTTCACATAGACACGTTGCCAATAACCATGTAGCAGAACTGTAGATGTGCACGTAAGGCGCTGAAACAAACTGGGACAAAATTTTTTTCACGAAAAACAGGTGTCCCTACCGAAGAAGATTTCCTGTTTAATGTTGGTACTTATTCGCACTATGTAGTCCGTATCCCCGAATTACTTTTGTGGTGTACTTAAGCTCAAGAAAAAGAAAACCCAAAATAAATACAACACAATGTTTTAAAAGGAGTTGAAAACAAATTTATTTTTAAAAAATTATTATTTGCACATATTGTATTCCGATTTTCATTATTATAAAAAAAACCGCTTAAGCCAAGCACAACATAACTTTGACAAACAGCTTACAAAGAAACTTTAAACCAATTACTACACAAATAGGGGGACTGCGAAACCAATGCTTACTACACATTCCATCTACAATAATGTATCACCACACTACAAGTTTGTATCTGAATATTGGAATAGAATCGTTCTTGCTTTAAATATTATACTATGGTTAAATTAATCGCCACGAGTATTGCAACTACACTAATTAAACAACGTGAATGTTCACTAATATATATATATATATAGCAAATTCTGATTCGTTCCGTTAAAATGTCACTATTTCAAATTAAGTGACCCAATTACTCAATTCTTTATATCTTTAAAGATCACGAAACATTATACAATAATGACGGTCACTCAACAAATTTGTCTTGCAATGAAACTTTAACAAACATAAGAGACGAAAACGTCATTCAATGCAGACACGAGTTCATGAACGTAATACATGTCTTAAATGTATTCCTTCTTATAATGGCTGGAGATGTTCTCTATCCCGCGCTGACGGGTGCAAACATATTCCAGTTAAATCGAAGACGTCACAGTACCTGCTGCCATAAGCACCGTCCAACAGGGCAAGTAAGAATCCTACTATAACTCGGCCACCTGTTGCAGAACACCTGTCGATGTCTTGATTTTCACGTTTGGTTTGTGCAAGTCATGGCAGGTTTCCTATTGGCCTGACTGCTGGCTAGCAGGGCAGCCGCCTTAAGCTGATTGGCTGTAAGTGTACTGTTGTGAATATAAAAATGGTTTGCACTCGGGGCTTTGCTACAGAGGAGTGATAAATGATGACTAAATAAGTGAATGAGATCTGTTGTACAAGTCAATATAAAGTTAAATATAAAGCCTACATGATTGTTAATTCGGACGGGAGCGGTGTTAACAGAGTGGATTATAATTAATTAACTAGAATGGATTAACTACAGGCCTAATCGGAGCTGAGGTTCCCAACCGAAGGCTGTGTGGTTGTAGCCGACTAGCGGCGAGCAGCACGTCTAGGGACTCGAACCAGCGACCTTCTCCCTTGCACGGTGGGCTGTGAACTGAATCATAGCCATCTTTAGTAGAAGGCCTCGGCCTTAGATCTGGCAACCCTGCCAGGAAGGGTTATTTTAACACTTCTTTTGTCCAGCCAAAGGCAGTGGCTTCTCCTGATTCGCCGGTATGTAGGGCAGAATAACGAATCAGGTACAGCCATTGTCTTTGGAGAGCTACAAGAAGTGTTAAAGTGACCCTTCCTGGCAGGGTTGCCAAATATAAGGCCGCGGCCTTCTACTAAAGATGGTTTTTGGGCGGCACATCTTGTCTGCTAGGTGGCCATAATGAGACAGACCCGTTTGGCTCATTACGGTGCCCTATATTGTCGTCCAGTTGGCCTTATTTTTGCTGTGCTTGGGAAAGGGGAGGATGTTGTAACGGCAGCCCATTTGCTTGTTTACGTTTCGGCCACGGCGACACTCAGAACAGTACACGCCCTATTGCTAGGGACCCCTGTTTTTCACGAAAAGAATTTTGCCTCACTTTGTTTCCGTGCCTTCGTACACATCTGCAGATCTGATTCGTGGTCAGTTATTGGATATTTTAACACTCACGAACCTTGGAATTCTACCGGCAAATCACATACGCGTGGTGTTGCAGGAACGTTATCGTAATTGGTTCAGTAAAACGAGATATGGCTCTTCTTATAGACAGGCTGCCAATAACCATGAAGCAGAATTGCAGATGTGCACGTAAGGCACTGAAACAAACTGGGGAAACATTCTTTTCGCGAAAAACAAGGGTCCCTACTTATTGCTCGCCAGAAAAGCCATTTTCTGGCGTGTGTGGCTGAGTTCACTCTCCTACCGGCTATTTCACTTCTGTATTCCTAAATATTCTTGCTTGTACATTGTCTGTTGCTACAGTGAGTGTGCAGTTGTACGTGTGACAAGATAGCGCAGGAGTCTGTGAGTGTTTACATGAAGGTCTGCTGTTGGTTCACACACAGTCCTCAAGAATGAGTTTCAGTAACAGAGACTCAATCGGGAAAATAATGAACGTATACAGAAGTTTGAAACCTAACGTCTTCTTAAATGAAATCTCTAACTTTCCGGATGTCTACTAATTGGTTTCTGTATCAGATTCACTTGTTGCAGTGAGTATCTGCGAATTACCTTACACACTACACTATAAAAATCCTTCACCGAGGAAACAGTTACCCGATCTCAGAAGTAAATAATGTGTACAGGAGTTAGGAATCTAACGTCTTCTCAAATGAAACTGCGAAATTTCCGGGTCTCAAAAAATAAGTCAAGGACCTATTGTGCTAGTGTACAGTTGTTTGAATCATAGCTTGGGTTCAAAATAAAGTGCAGTTTTTCAGGTATCTACTCATTTTACAAATGAATTAGTATGGACATTAAAAAATCGCGTTTTTCCTTCGGTAGGGATTAGAATTCAAACAATTGTAGGTTAGTGGCACGTTCGTAATTGGCTCTTGACTCAATTGACACCTTCTGGAAAGTCCTGAGCCAATTATGAAGAAGCAACTGAATGCAAGTCTAGTAATGTGGTATCACTAGAGACCGAAAAAATTCGCAGGTTCACTGACCATTAGGATAGCTTTCAAGAATATATGTGTATTCAAGAAGACAACATCTGTTTATTAGCTGCTGGCTGATACAGTGGAATGGGCCCGCATTTAGTTACGTGCTCATTGTTGGCTCTTCGACTTCAAGGTGATGTCAAATATGTCAACGGTCAATTGTAAAAGTAGCACGAACTTACAGTAGCTGGAGTTCTAGCAAGACCGAAAGAAAACGCGATTTCAGGTCTCTAGGTATCACTGTGTCAGCGATCAGTCTATTACTTCGTTTCGGGTAAAACTTCAATCCAGATTGAACCTGAAGTGGAGTCAACTCGGAGTGAATTTGCAGCGAACATGGATTGGTGAACTGTGTTTACGTTAATACAACAATCCAGATTGAACTGTAAACAAGAACCAAATTGAAGTCAACCTGAACTGAAAATTATAATAATGCTATCTATTGGTGACAGTACAAAGCAGAGAACAGACGACTAACTAAAAATAACATTTGCTCCAAATAAGGTTTCTCTTCATGAGATGCACCACTTGTCTTATTCCGTTTGCTTTATAAAAGACGTTTAGCTTAACAAACACATGTTTTTAACGCTTTCTGTTAAAATATAATGTGTTCTCTGTTATTTTTTTTTTTTACCTAACTACAACACTTAACAACACAATATGGCGGCAATTTTGTCCTGCGCATTTTCTTTTCTGTTCAGTCTGTGTTTACGCAGTAAAATCTCAATCCGGATTCTTCACTCCTCAAGAAGTTGAGTAGATTATCTCGCTTCACTCCTGCTTCAGTCCACAACAAAGTGTTTATAGTAAAATCTCAATCTGGATTCCTCAGTCCACTCCAGTTTCAATCCGGATTCAAAATTTTACCCTAAACGGCCTATATGAGCAGTTGTTATACTTGAGTACGTAGATAATCTTGGAGGCTAACCTACCAGTCAGTGAAACAGCAAATTTTTCCAGAAGTGACCGAATGAATACTAGCGAGACAACGAAGCTGAGTGCATGCGAGATTTCCCTTCTCCAGGAGAGAAAGTTTCATCGAAGCTCGGTACGTCACCCGGGCATAGTCTACAGAGAGTTAGATAAAAAATTAGTGTGTAAGCCAAGGGATTAACGACAAACCAGCTGCGGCCACCCACGTGCCATCAGGACAGGAATTGAGGCAGTCGTCTTACGTAACACGCCGGTGATTACATAACCCACGTGTGCCCGCGGCGAGTATCGCACGTTCGCGTTTCCTTACCTCGGCCCACACCGCCTTGCAGTCTCTTCAGGAGGAGAGTTAGATCATTTTCTTAGAGCCATACCGCATATTCAAGTGGTATTACCAAAATTTTCTCTTTGACAAGACATAGGATATACTCTTAATAAACTAGTTGATATAAACATAAATTGAATATTTCATTAATTTGTAATGCAAAATCATTAGAGACCCAGAAATTTCGCGTGTTCAACTCCTTGCTGGCTAGACTCCAAGGTTGTGTACACTCTGTCATCAGTCACTAGTTCACTGGATGCTACTCCAGTGAGTGACCAGTACAAGGTCTTGCAAGGTAAAGTGAGTCAGTGGGGTTTCATTAAGTAGGCTTTCCATTGGTCCGTTATACTTGAGGAAAGAATTTTGCCTCACTTTGTTTCCGTGCCTTACGTACACATCTGCAGTTCTGATTCGTGGTCAGTGATAGGATATTTTAACACTCACGAACCTTGGTATTCTACCGGCAAATCACATACGTGTGGTGTTGCAGGAACGTTATCGTAATTGGTTCAGTAAAACGAGATATGGCTCTTCACATAGACAAGCTGCCAATAACCATGAAGCAGAATTGCAGATGTGCACGTAAGGCACTGAAACAAACTGGGGGAAAATGCTTTTCGCGAAAAACAAGGGTCCCTACTAACATTATAAACGGTGGCTCTAACGCAAGAGTAACTGACTCGAACAATAGTTTGAAATCTAACTTTGTCTCAAATAAGTAAGCGGAATTCCCGGCTCTCTAATAACCATTGCAAGAGAATTATAGGTTAGCATTCAAGAATGATTACAAGTCCAATCAGTATAAGCAGTGGCGGCTCGTGGGTTGTTGCCAGGTAGGGCAGCAGTTGCCAGGAACTGTACAGGGTTGTGCGCTGGTTGACTCTACAGCCACTGACACGCTGATGTGCAGGTGCCCCTTACTACTGAGTGGTCACAACACATCTAGTAGCCGGCAAATATTTCATGCTCGTTGGTCTACGGTGCGTTCATCAAGAGTGTACAGTCCCGACTATCAGCAGCCCCACCTGGCAATAACCCACGAGCCGCCACTGAATATAAGATGAATATATAACACTAATATGATCTGCAAAATTCATCACAAATATCTTCCATGCCTCAACATTGCCACATTTACCAAAAATATTTTAAAACAAACATTATTGCAGAAAATCGATAAATAAAGTTAAACATCAAGCTCCCCCACCCCCCTGAAGGTACACCCTATATATGCTGAGTTTACATGTGAGTGAAAGAAAATCGATGAAGTAGTAAGGTTGCCATTGACCGACGTATGTAATGTATTATCGCCTCTCCGTGCAAGCCACTCAGCTGGCGTGCAGTGATGTACTGTTATCCCTTTTCCTATGGGACTTTAAGTGGTGACCTCATTATTTAATTTGTGAGCAACAAACTTCAAAGTCGAACACTCGTTTCTGTTGTGTTTTTCGAATCCAGCTGTTATTCTTCCTGATACTTCAGTCTGGAAAAGCCATTTTGGGGCCATTTTGAGGGGCTTGAAAATTACGTTTCTGAAAAACGTGCCGAATTTTTAAACTATAGCGAGATAGTTTTAAGTGTGTGTTCTTTTCAAAGTGCCGCAAAAATCTTTTCGCGAAAACTACCGGGCTCCAGTGATTTTTCGTAATTTTCACTACTACACTCGACTACAAAAAAAAAAAAAAGCACGCATCTGTAATCGCCTGTGATTGGACAGTTGGCGCGGGATTCCCAAGAGGCTGGCGACCCAATTGTAATCCTCCAAAGTTGGAATGGCCGAGGTCAACAGTCAATGGAAAAACGACAAGTTCTCTAGTGCGCACAGGCCTTTGAAGTGAAGCCTGGAAGCGAACTTTACCACTAGAAAACAGGGTCTCTAACGATGAGAGAAATTTAAAATTTTGAATTCCTTCCTTGGTTAAGCTAGTGCAGAAACAACAGCACACTCATACCACTTTCTTAATTGATCCACGACTTACAAAATAGCATTGGAGGGCTGTCAGCAGGTAATAATGAAGCAACAAGTAAATGATAAAGTGCACAAGTTTCAAGGTCACTCAGCATAAAATATTATATACATTATAATATAAAAATGATCCCTCGGCTGACGTGACTCGACAAAAGTGGCGTGAGTTCCTCTTGCATGAGAAAGCTCGCAGTTTTTTTGCAGACGCCTGAAAACAATTATTCACCTCGCGGGGTCTTGCCACACGGTCGACAGGCAAACAAAAGACGATATATAACATGTGTCGGTGTGTTTAATGTGTGTCGCGCAATCCGCGCGAAGATAGGTTGCCTTTTTTCAGTTGCTGGTATATGGGAGATAATGATCGATAGATAGGTAACAGGATGTGTGGGTGCTGTCTGCCTCGGCTGTGCAATGGTGTTCAGAGTTTCTTCCTCATATTTTTTCATTTAACAATCGTAGGCCTACATCATTTATTAATTTATTTTGTCTACGAACCGCTGTCGTGACCAGCAAGTAGAGGCCTGTAAAATTCATGTTATTATTTGGCGACAGACTAGACAGACTTCATTGTGTTGTAAATTATTTAACAATTCGTCTCTATGTGACGTCATATACGTGTGTAACCGTGGGACAATTTCACAGGAGATTGATCACTCTTTAAGTGCCTGTAACTCTCCTACGTATTTACTTATGGGGTTTCCTTGCATACTTTTTTTTTGTTTCTCGACAGAAAATTCCAAAAGTAACACATTGCAAGCATAGCTACTGATCTTACATTTCAGCATACATGTACGAAGTGAACTAGGAATACATAATTATGTCGTGTTTATGAACTCTACGAAAAATTATAAAATTTGTTAAATTCAATAAAAAAAAGACATACTTATGAATTCCTAGTTCAGTTCATATATGTATACTGAACGGTAAGATAAATAGCCATATGTTACCAGTGCGGTACTTTAGGAAATTTTGGTCGTGAAACGAAGATACTGTAAGCAAGGAAATCCGATAAATCAATATGTAGATGGATTACTGGCTCATTACTTTAAACTGTTGGTCAGTAGCATTCTATCCTGCAGTACACGAGATTGTCGGGCAACGGGAGCCATGGAATGAGCGTACAACCGCATGAAGTTTATGCTGTAGACAGAAGATAGTGCGAATTTTGCACATCCCTACCAACAAGACAACACGTGGATTGTACGATACCTTCACAAGAATTGACAGTATACTTGAAGAGTTTGGCGGACGGATTGTCTTGCACGACGACTCCGACGTCCCACGAGGTAAGTTTCAGATAAATGATCAACAGTAAAAAAATGAAGACTAACTAAATTACGAGGAGGGCAGGTTTGAAGAACACAGGCAGAAAGTTTTGTAAACTAAAAATCTCCACGCATTCAAACGGCATAAGGAAGAGACATTACAATACATACAGAGGTTAGTTGTCGACTGAACGAATGTGCAGAGCACTGCGCCCGTGTGGTAGACAAACAGTTTAGCATACGTTACACAGGTTGCATAACGACAGGCGTTATTAACGACATTTTGAAAGACTACAAATGAAATTCTAATGAGAACCAGTGTCCTAACGAAGGCGACCTTTTTTGTTTCTGTCAACCTTTTCTTTCTCAATATATCAAAAAAATGTTGATTAAAATGCACGGTTACAATATTTTCAAACAATCACAATGATGGTTGTACCGATTTCATAAGTGTTAGAGAGATGATTTTACAAAATACAAACAAATGCTGTTAACAGAGCGGTCATATAAACTTTATACGAAAAATTGGTCCAGTCACATAGTTTCTTATTTACGCACACCAAAACATTCTCAAAACTCTTACTTTACATGTGCTAAGTCTCCGTATGTTTTCAACGTATTTTGCCGTCAGGTATCACACTCCAAATGGTGTATGTCTAATTAAGAATCATACTGTATATTTTAGGTAACAGTCAACTGTATATTGTAGTTACCAGATTTGTATGGTAACAATGCTGGTCATTTGTTCTATTTACAAACTGAAGATTGGTAAGCGTCCCGTAATGCGTATGACATAAAATACTTTAAAGAGTTAGTGGGCCGGACGTGTGGTACGGAAAGTATTTTTTTGTACAACTATTAAAAAATGTATCTAATGCGTTTATATACGAAAAGAAGACACGCCTCAAACAGTGTCCCTATTAATTTAAAAATGCCGTCCACTTTTAAAAAACATGATTCCCAAGCTCCTCAAAAGTGCTAAAAATGGCCTTTTCACGTTGCTGTAGCTGAGAAAATATCGATCGTAATCGTAAAACTAAGCCATAGAAACCCGTATTGGATATTTCCACAAACTTTCTGCAAATAAAACAACAGGTTCATTGCTTGAAGTCCCATTGCAAAACAGTGTCTACGAAAACACTGCACGTTAGCTAAGTCCTTCGCGGTTCCACTAACTCTTAAGGACGTTTATTACAATAAAGTTGTTACTTGTAGCACTTCAATAATTACCGTAAACCGGGGTTACTTTGACCATTTTCGGGGTTACTTTGACAATACAAAATATTAGTTTTGGGTTACCTGGTAAATAAACAGATAATCTGAGCCGAGTATTTTAAATAATTCCTTTCATCCTTATAGCTAATGTTTAAAACTTTCGTCACTAAACAATATAAAAACCAAAATTTTGAGTTGTCAAAGTTACCCCGCAATGTCAAACCCGGTTTACGGTACCTTGCCAACTATAATTTTCCAAAAAACGGATTCGATAAATATCAATTATAAATTTTTTTACGGCGTATACACACGTAACACTTCTGTAGTCCTAAATCTACGCTGCTAGTTGGCGTCGCCTGCCTGAAGACGTCGGCCCGCAATCAGAAGAACGTGAGGCAGAAACACGTGTTGCATGCTACTTACTTATTATGTTATCTTGTTCGCTGAGGAAGGGCGAGGAGGGAGTTAATGCTTGCGGCATTTTCATGGAACACAGCTACTTATTTTATTTCATTTTTTTTTTCTTTACGTCGGCGAGAACTCGTCTCTCGCGGGAGCTCGAGGAGATCGCAGAGGTGAAAAAGAGGTGAAGGCCAACGATCTCCATCATCAGCCGATGTTCCGTGGCTGTCGCCTGCCTGACGAGTGCGCACATATACACACACGTTTGCTTTGACACTTAAGGGCGCGGTCTACCGCAATTATTATCATCATTATTTTATTTTTTATTTGTACCAGATATTTTTTTCTTAGTTTAGACACTAAATGTGACTAAATTTGGTTCTTATAAAACTTTCTTATCTCTCATAGTTTTCGCGTATTGGCTTGTTAAAGTCATATTTTGCATGTTTCCGTTTTAACGACTACACTAAAACCAACTGATATACCAAACTCAAAAAAATCACAGTGGATAAAGACATTGCAGGCTACAATGACATGATCATAAAATTAAAGAATAAAAATTATTTGTATTTAAAAAAAATTATTTTCATTTCAGCATTTTTTTAAATTCAAATAATTTTTATTCTTTAATTTTATGAGCATGTCATTGTAGCGTACAATGTCTTTATCCACTGTGATTTTTTTTAGTTTGGTATCTCAGTTGATTTTAGTGTAGTCGTTAAAACGGAAACATGCAAAATATGACTTTAACAAGCCATTACGCGAAAACTATGAGAGATAAAAAACTTCATAAAAGCCAAATTTAGTTACATTTTGTGTATATGATAAGAAAAAAAATATCTGGTACAAATAAAAAATTAAAAAATGGTGATGAAAATTGCGGTAGCCGCGCCCTTAAGAGTGCGTGGTATACATTTCAGCGAATCGGTTGTAGCTTTCTCGAAGATAATTTGCAAAAATCGAAAAACAACAATCGTAGTCAAAGGTGTCAAGCTTCTTGTGCTTTTCACGCCAACCTATAAGTTTAGGAAAATCTGTAAACCGTGTCGTAAGATACAAGAAACTCGACACCTTTGATAAGATACCGCCAAGAAACACAGAGGACTTTCTTCGTGCTGTGTTGCCACATTGTGAGAGAACTATGATGCCGTACATAAACACCCCTGCCACTAACTTTTCCGTCATTCATTTAAGAGCCCGTGCCACTTATTATGATAAATTTTTCTTAATTCCTACCTGATTAAAATTTTGGTATAATTAAATTTTAAAATATTTTAATAGGGACGCAGCTAATTACTTTACCTTACATTCCGTACATTGTATTCGAAAAATTAACGCGTATCTATGAAATAATTAAGCAAATTTAAATTTTGAGATAAAAATCCTCTCTCACCAAATAATAAACACTAAACAACCCCCAATGTCATCCAATAACACGCACCGTATAGTAAAATGTAATGTTTCTATACAGAAACGTTGCCGGTTATTCATCACAACCTAAATTTATTAAACAATAACGAAAAGAGGTGACGTAGCCTCTTAAGAAGGCGCATGACGGAAAATTTTTACTGTTATAAAAATGTTTGTATTTGTACGAGATACACAATGTGATATTTTTTACTGCAATGAAAATTTTTTAGCTTTCATAGTTTTTATATAATGGCATGTCGAAGTCCAAATTTGCATAAAACGGTTGAATGATTTACAGAAAAACCAAGAGACTTACCGAACTGAAAAAAAAAAACTTACTGAATAACGAAGTTGTAGGCTACAAGGTATTCTATGCAAAATATAAAATTTAAATATTTTAAAATGTTTAAACAATTTCTGATTTTTTTCAATTTTAATTTAAAATTTTAAAATTATTTTTAATTTTTTTCTTTTTGTAAATGATACCACGTAGCCTGCAACTTCGTTATTCAGTAGGAATTTTTTTCAATTCGGTAAGTCACTGTTTTGCTGTAAAGCATAAAACAGTTTTATGCTAATTTGGACTTAGACACGTCATTATATAAAAACCAGGAAAGCTAAAAATGTTCACTACAGTAAAAAAAATAGTCACAATGTAGGTCTACAAAACAAACACTAAAAATTTTTAAAACAACAAAAAATATCCGTCTTAATGGCGCGGTCTACCACAATTTTCATCACCATTTTTTAAATGTTTTATTTGTACCAGATTTTTTTTTTCTTATTTTAGACACAACATGTAACTAAATTTGGCTCTTACGAAATTTTTTTATCTCTCATAATTTTCACGTAATGGATTTATTAAAGCCAAAATTTGCATTTTTTCGTTTTAAGGACTACACTAAAACCAGCTGACATATCAGACTGAAAAAAAAAAAAAAAAAATCACAGTGGATAAAGACATCGCAGGCTACAATGTTATGCACATAAAAATAAAGAATAATATTTGTTGTATTTACATAAAAATGCTAGAATTTATAACAAACATTTAAAAAATTCAATAACTTTTTAAAAATATAAAAACATTTTATTTCGTGGTTTAATCTGTAGCCTACAACATCGTTATTCGCTGTGAATTTTTTCAGTTTGGTAAATGAGTTGGTTTTAGTGTCGTCCATAAAACGGAAAAAAACCCCCCCCCCCCCGCAAATTTAGGCTATAACGAGCCATCACGCAAAAAACTATGCGAGATAAAAAATATTAATAAGACCAAAAATTAGTCACATTTTGTGTCCAAAACAAGGAAAAAAATAACTGGTACAAATATAAAAATAAAAATATGGTGAAGAAAATTGCGGTAGGCCGCGCCCTTAAGGGGATTGATCCCTGTCAGATAGGTTTGACGGTTTTTCTCATAAATCAGGGAACACACACATTGTTTTACTTTTTCACGTTGACAAGGCACAGTTTATTGTTTCATTCACTTTTTGGAATGCATATGGCATTGTTTCCGTTAATGTTGCGGCCTCTGTAGTCGCTCCCGTAAATAAACCAATTTTTACTTTCCAGCTGTTTCCCGTTGCAAAATAATGAATATATTATGGTTCCAGTAATTACAGAAAATCGATTAAGTTTGTATCTAGGCCTTGTCATGACAAAAATTTTGATACATCGAGTGGAACAGAAGTTATCGAGAAGAAACAGGTAAATCCAAGGTAGTAGGGATCAATACACCTTAAGGTCAGTATTTGCGTGGTCAGGGTGTCCACTGATATTCAGTTTTGGAATTCCCTGACTTTTCCCTGTTTTCCAGGTAATATCTGTTAATTTTCCCTGACCTATTATCGGCAAAACTGGTACTTTTTAAGGCCTGCATCGGCCAAATGGCTTGTGTGATCACTTCACAGTAACCAGTCACTCCTGTATTTTGCTTGTGAAAATAGTGCTGGGACTTTGGTGAGATTTCTCAAGGATATTTCTTATCTTAATCCCGGTTATTCCCAACTTCCTTCACCCTCATCGGTGCTCAAGACCCAAAATGTTACAAGCTGCTCTAACTTCTTGGCTGAATTGGTATCTTTGATTCCATAATTTTACATCAACACAGCACATTTGAAATAAATAGCTTTAATGGAACAACATTAAAAGAATTGGATACATGCTTTTGAATTACAGACTACATACTAAGCGACTCAATATGTTGAATAAAATAAGAAAAACTATTTTATATAAAAAAGTAAATCAGATTTCCCAGCAGTGAATGTAATCAGAAGCGCTTACAAATTGATTTACTGCGATAAGCAAATTATAATTTAATTATTCAGTACTACAAAAATGTTTATTCTGGGCTGTTTTGTAACATTTTTCCCTGACCCAAATGAAAATTCCCTGATATTTCCCTGACTTTTCCCTGTAAGATGAAATTCCCTGACTTTTCCCCTTTTTCCAGGTTTTCCCTGTCGGTGGACACCCTGGTGGTGCACTTATCATACGACCGTTTCTAGACACAATATATACATTATGTCCAAAGATGGCGCCATAATTTTCTGACGACTGAAACGTGCCAATCAGTAGTGCCAAAAGAACGATCCGCACCCCCTCCCCTCGGACAAGGTAACATCAGATGAGATATTTTGGACAGCGTTCAACATCGGGGTCTTTAACGCTGGTGGGATGACATGATGTGAGTATGGAGCAGCGCCGGAATGAAGGAGCGGGGGAAACGGGAGATCCCCGAGAAAACCCGCCGACCAGCGGCGTCGTCTGGCACGATTCCCACATACGATAATCCGGGGACCGGCCCCGCCGGGAATCGAACCCGGATCGCCTTTGTGGGAGGCGAATGGTCTGACCTCTTTTTTTATTTATTTATTTATTTATTTATTTTTTTTTTACAAGATGCTTGGTGCAGTGGCGATGCGGAAGCTTCCGCATTATCACTGCGCCAAACAGTCCCCCCTTTAATGTGACTTAATTTGAGTGACCCCAGTACTTTTCGTGTGACAATTTGTAAAGTGGCAATTTTTGAGACCCAAATGGACAAACACAAACTTACACCCAGCCAGATCTGGGAATCGAACCCAGAATCCCCCGCATCAAAGCCGGCCGCTCAACCAACTGAGACACGGGGGTCGGCCCACCTCTTGGCCACCGCGGCCCCCGACAAGGTAACAGTTTTAACTATATTTGTCGGCACGTTTGTCCCACGGGTGGAGGCAACACTGACTTGTAACAGGATGGGCGAAAATGACGTTGTCATGTTACCGTCATCAATCAACAAAACAACTTTCGTCTGGATGTCGTCGAAGTCCGTCTGTAGTAAGAAGGACTTTATACTCTGGTGAGAAGACATGATGACGAAACATTCTTTGACAATGCCAACCAGTCTACTGTCTGACCTTCGCAAATTGTCATTTGTCTCGGCATTGGAGTAAAAAAAAGGGGAGGAGGTGATGATCAACTCTTGAAAGAACGAAGATCGTGTTTTCCTTATAAGCATCATTCTCAATTTGCAAACCCTCACAGTGTTTGCGCAGTTCGCAACATTTGCTCCCACACGCTCGTGAATTTCTGTGACGTAACATCTTGTCCGTAATGAGTCTCCGAAAATGGCCGCTTTCGACCTCACTGTGAATCATTTCAAGGACATGGCCTAGTTATGTAGTTATGACTGCAACTTTCATCTTGGTTTGGTCATCTGAGATTCGAACCAACTACCTGGCACGACTTATATATATATATATATGACCATATATCATTTTGGCATGCCGCAGGCTTGCCTTCTTTACAACGACGAGTTAGACGTATTGCCATGACGCTATCGAGGTTGGCAACTTGTAATGGAACGAGCTTAAAAAATTCGTTATATTGCTTACACGACACGTATTTAAATTCTGTAGTTATGTGCATATACGATAATAGTGTTTATTATAAACATTACTCATATTAAATTACGGTAATACACACGAACTACAATGCCCTTTAATTTCTCGAATATGTCGATAGGCTGCGTAGTGGCCCAATTGCATTGTAAATACTATTTCCGAGCCCTCAAGCACAGACTAGATAGTAATACAGACGTGAAATGCTGTGGCGGCTAATTGGATACGGGCGAACTTCGCCGCTTATTGGCTGCCCGAGGTTGTTGATACCAACTCCGTGTATGTTTGGCTCCTGCATGTTACGGCAGGTTTCCTATTGGCCTGGCTGCCGGCTAGCAGGACAGCCACCTTACGCTGATTGGCGGTAGGTGTTTCTGCCATGTTGCTGGCGTGTGTGACTGAGTTTGGCGTCCTACCGGTAATTTAACTTCTGTATTCATAAATATTCTGTGCCGCCGGCATGTCTTTTCACACAGGAATGGCACAAATTCTGCTAAAATTGATACAGACATAATCAAGAGTTCTACAACGTCACAGTCGCAGATATACATTGGCAGAACTGGCGCGTCGGTTTAGCTCCAGCGATGGAGACTTGGCGCGCGCGTCAGTGTAGTCCTTATCACGCCTTTGTTTCTGACCCTCCAACGAGCAAAACGACAGACTTGTTTTTACAGTGTAGTATTGTATTGATGCGTACCGCTATAATATTTTAATAACTATGATGGTGCGTCCTGCGCTGCTTAGGAAGAAAGCAGCAACTACAGCAACGTACAATTGAGGAAAAAAAGGTTAAATATATGTCTCAATCCCATCCATTTATCAATTCTGAATAGCATTGTAAAAATGTTATTATAGCGCAAACATGTTTTTAAAATCCATTTCTGGAAAAAAAAAATTGTTTCCTTATTTACTTAAAACGAATGTTTTTTTTTAAACAACGTGTGTTCCCATTATTAAATAAGTAAATATAAATGGACACGACGTTATTGCATTGTTTATAGTATTGCCTAGAATACCACAGTCACATTACAAATTAAGAAAGAAGTATCATTGCAGTGACTGCTTCTCATATGAGGAATATGAATTTACTGCCTCTTTCATTGTTAAACTGGGGAAAAAAAACTACAAAGGCTTCTCACTCTACCTCCTACGTACAATTAATTTTGCTGCAATTTTGACGTGTGAACGATGTAGACTTTCAAGACGAATTCAACGATACCAAAAACTTCATTTTTTTTTCTGTAGTTTCTGCCTTCTTCGTGAGCAGGGCAATGTAGCGTGTCACGAGTATTCTTTTTTACGCAAAACCGCTTAACTTATTCATATTATGTTTATCTACGAGAAGAACATACACACGGATGAAACAACTCTTCTATAATTTTAAACATTCAGTATGCTTATAGAAACATGATTTTCAGGCCTCTCGAAATGGTTAAAATCAGTTTTTTTAGACTGCTGTAACTCCGAAAATTACCACTTAAATTCACAAAGTGCAAAGCGAGAGGCGTGCATCGGCCTTTACTTCATACTACCGGAAAATTATATCTCAAGGTCACCGCTTAGTCTCATACGGAAAAAAAAATCGAAGGAAAACCTTGCACGCCAGTTTGGCGCGCTGTGAATAGAGACGATAAGCTTCCCGTCTAGCGCGGTACTTTGTCTCTTATAGCTACGCTGTTTCAACGCGTCAGACGAGGAAATTTTAAACTGGTACACATTCCTATTAAACTGTTTAACATTCCAAAGCCAATCTTAAATCTAACGTTCAATTCAAGCTTATGTAGTTCATCTTCTAGCACGAACCAATTAGGGGCCACAAGTGCGATTAAGATAAGAATTTATTTGAAACTACACGCGGTTTTGTTTAGCGTACATCTGAACTCAGTCAATTGTATAGTAGAAAAGTGCTTTTTGTTTGTATAACGTCACAGTATGTGTCTAAGGAGCTTTTAGACATATTTGTAAACAGTAATGTTTGTTGAAGCTCTTAAGAATTCCGTGGCGTCGTAATCACGCTACTCGTGTCCATTCTTGTCATCGCATGAATCAACATGTATTCTGAATACCATCACGTACGGCTCGAAAACAATGGTTTCGTGAACTTTGCACGTTTCTTGTAGTAAGGGCGTATTATAAACTGTGTCATTTCCATTGACGCACAACACTAAATGCGAATGATGCTCAGTCTCAGTAAACACACAATAAAACAAAAGTAAAATAAGGATAGGTGAAAAAATCAATAGCAGACGTTGACACGACGGTGACTGCATTAATACGATACACAGTTATTAATGAGAGTGAGATTTAAAGTCACCGCTTAACGTCGAGGTCTTCAACGCTAGTGAGAAGTGCCATGAGGTGAGTATGGAGCAGCACCGGAATGAAAGAGCGGGGGAAACGGGAGATCCCCGAGAAAACCTGCCGACCAGCGGCATCGTCTGGCACGATTTCCACATGTGAAAATCCGGGGACAAACCCCGCCGGGAATCGAATCCGGATCGCCTTGGTGGGAGGCGAATCGTATGATTATTCGATTCGACCACTACTTTCGGAATGCCCCTCGTACATGCAACTTTCTAAAATACTAAATAAAATTAAATATTATAATTTACTTGCGTTAATATTGTATTATAGTGTTTCTTTTCCTTTGTATAAATTATCGTTCCGTAAAAAACCATTCTCGGCAATCTTCGGTATGGATTAGTTTGTTTTATTCCAGCTACAAGGGCCTGTGTAAGACGGCTTAGATCAGTCGCACGTGTCAGGTATCCACGTGACGTATGGTGGAGCTAATATGTAACAGCACGCTGCAACTATTGTCTCGACAGCTCTAATGTGGTTCTTTGTTCGGTAATGATCGGGCAACTTCGCTAGGATTCGTGCTGCCACCTCTTAAGAGGTTTTTCACTATCAATTTTTTTCCATCGCATTGATTTTAACTGAAGCATGCACAATTATTGTAAGTTTAACAAAACAGAGTACAGGTCGGTATTACCACGAAGCAATTCGTATCGATCTCGTTAACCGCCATCTTGTTTTATTCTATAAAATACACACAAGACGAAGTATTTTTAAAGAAAATAAATGTTGCCTAATCTACCATTTTATTTACGATTTTTAATTGTACATACTAGGATAACTTCGTGTACATACATCGTAATTAATGTTTCTTCATTATTTTACAAAATGGTTTTAAATGTAGGTCTAGTCTTCGGTATAAACCATACACCAAAAATACAACATTAAAAGTCTGCTCCTATTGGCTGAATTTAGGCAGGAACCTCCCTATTGTGTACGTTAAATTTGTGCAATTATACTGTTTCATTCTTACGTCTACTTGGTATTAAGTTTTTTAACGGTGTAACCATCTTTACGCGCCCGCTCTACGCAGACCTCGCACTTTCCTTAGGTTGGAATCACAATAACGCGAAAGACTCGGCGCGAAGTGCGCGACGCGAATTAAAATAAATTGTCGGCCAATCAGCGTCGAGGCGGACACGCTGACGTCACAGATACCTCGACGATGATTGGCTGATAGATTATTTTAATTCGCGCCGCGTCTGTCTCGCTGTTGTGATTCCAGTATTATCGGTCCCATGTGACAGTTTAGGTTAGTTTAAATGCCAAAAGCACGTATTTTAATTAATCTAAGGACGGTTTTGCTAGGTTAGGGGACAATAATAACAATGTCGTGCAATAACCTAACAAAACTCTCTTTATATTAAACGAACAGCATTATTTGGCATTTTAAACTAACCTGGGGCATAATCAGGGGAAGAGATATTAGGATATGCATACCTACCCTACCCCCCCCCCCCGTCCCACTTTCCGAACGCCCCGAAATTCTCAAAAAACAATCACAGTTGCCACTACAGTAGCCTACTGAGGTTCTGAAATATAACTGCAATAATACGAAACAAACAAAATTAATTATTGTTCCCTGTCTGTGTGTGTATGTATGTAGGAAAATGTGTATACAAGATTGCAACAAAAATATCCCTCAACATCCCCAACCCCCCCAACAAAAATCCTGGCTACGTTCCCGAAACTAACGTAAATTGTCATAAAGGAAGGAGAGGGGTCTACATAGAACCAAGGTTAATCCTACTGCAGGTTAGAACGTGTTTTATTTATTCTCCGTTACTGTTTTTACATAACGAGTTGCAGTTAAAGAAACTAATAATAGTTTTATGAATGCAATTCGATCTGTAACAACAGTAATGGTAAACGACGATGTCTAAAATTACCTCAATATGTATTCTATTCTGTAGTTAGGCTAATGTTGCACAAATTTACCCAGAAGAAAAGTTATCACACAAAATACAAAAATTCAAGACGGCGACTATCTCCCACTCCTATGGGAGAGTTCGACACAGAACAATTCGGCCGCTCTTGTTAAGGGGTCTGATAAAACACGAAACCGTTGTAAAATAAAATTTAACTAAGCTTGGCAAAGAGAGGAGTTATTATACTTAATTTTGAAATGAAAAAAAAAAAAAAAATTGACTTAAATCAACAACTTAACGCAACTTAAAAATAAGGGAAGCTCTGATTGGTCGGTGTACACCTCATACCGATACCAAAATTCCAAGCGACAGAAATTTTCCCTGTGACAAACTAAGGTTAATTATATTACAGGTTACAAAGTTCAGTGTTAAAAGTTTGTCACAGGGAAAATGTCTGCCGATTGAGCGCTAGTATCGGTAATGGGTGCAAGCTGACCAATCACAGAACTATGCTGGATTTTAAAGAGAATAATTTAAAACGCGTAATTGGTAGAGCCACGATTTTGTCGCGGAAAGATTTTTGCAACAATTTGTTTCAGTGTCTCGCGAGCACCTCGGCAGCTCTGCTCACGGCTATTGGCAGCGTGTCTTTGCTCGGACACTTCCCTCGTTTGACTGCACCAATAACAGTGAGGCTATTGTGACGTAATAAGTCTGTGATTTGTCAGTAGAACCTCAAGACAAGTGACAGTTACAACGTCCAGTCACTGACCATGAAACAGAGTTGAGGATGTCAACATAAAGCATTGAAACCAAGTGGTGCAAAAATCTTGTCGCCATAAAATCGTGGCTCCAGTCATTGGTTTATTTTTACTTTATAGTTAAGTTAAATTAGTTCTGTCATTTCCAAGGCTGTTTCAATATAATTTCACTACTGTTTCGTATTTTTCTGGTCCCTTAGCGATAACAGCGAAATTAGCGGCAGAAATGTTCCCTGTGCCAAACTTTCCCACAGTAAATCACAATTTCTTTCTAACATGCAGTAGAATTAACCGTAGCCAAACTTTTAATGTTGATATTTCCAAAATGTACCAGAATTAACCGTAACAGAACGGAGCACGTAGACAAAGATAGATAGTAATACAGAGGTGAAATGACGTAGCGGCTCATTTGATAGGGTGTACTTCGCCGCTTACTGGCTGCCCGAGGTTGTTGATACCAGCCCCGTGTATGTTTGACTCCTGCATGTTACTACAGGTTTCCTATTGTCCTGGCTGCCGACTAGCAGGGTAGCCACTTTACACTGATTAGCGGGTAGGCGGTTCCGCCATGTTGCTGGCCAGGGAAGCCATTTTGCTGTCGTGTGTGACAAGAGTTCGCTATTCTACCAGTGGCGGATCCAGCGATGAGTTGAGTGGGAGGGCATGCCTATATTATACCCGTAGTCAAAGCTGGGGGTCCGGGAAAATTGTGGATTTTAAGTTCCTAAGTGGTGCTATTTTAAGAGATTCTGAATCTAAATATTGAGTTACAACTGTAAGAAATTATGATATTTTTTCAATGACATGATTTTTGTACTGTCGTGTCATTGCTGGGGGGGGGGGGGCCGTCATGCCCCCCCCCCCTGGATCCGCGTCAGTGTTCTACTGGCTGTTTCACTTATGTATTCCTAAATATTCTGTGCCGTAGAGGTGGCGGCTCGAACCCTGGCGAAGTTCCCCGACCATCGCCGAAGAGAGAACCACTTTCAAGCTCCAGAGACAGGAGTCACGTTGCAAGTCCTTGACTGGAGGTCGTAGGTGGAGGCAGGTCGCTTGTCCGGTGTGTGTGATGTAATAGTTGGAGGGGGAGGAGTGCTACTAGCAAGTTACGTCACACCCTCCCCTCCCTCGCAATGTGGCCAGTCAGCTGCTTCGCTGACCCAGGAGAACCCGCGGCTATCCTTGACCGTGAAGCGGCATTGCCGCCGGCCCAAAGTGATGAGCGAGCAAATGTCGTCCGCGAGCTGGAGACACGTGTTTGCCCCGGGGCCGTGGTGTCCGAGTGGTCAGACTATTCGCCTCCCACCAAGGCGATCCTGGTTCGACAACCGGCGGGGTCGGTCCCCGGATTTTCGCACGTGGGAATAGTGCCGGACGATGCCACTGGTCTGTGGGTTTTATCGGGGATCTCCCGTTACCCCCGCCCATTCATTCCGGCGCTGCTCCACACTCACCTCACCAGCGCTAAAGACCTCGATGTTGAGCGATGACCAAACTCTCTAACTCACGAGTTTGCCGGGGAAAGATTTTTGAACTATTTCGTTTCAATGCCTTATGCGCACATCATCACTTCTGCTCCATAGATATTGAACGGACCCTTGATTTTCGTGAAGAAACCTCTGCAATCATTTGTTTCAACGCCTTACATGCACATCTACTGTATAGCTATGCTTCGTGGTTATTGGAAAAGTTCCTTGGTGCAGAGATGTCACTTATTTGACTATGACAATCGTAACACTGTTACTGCGACCACAACATATGCAGGTCCCATGTTATAACTGGGCAGACCACCCCCTTCCCCCCCCCCCCAGGGCACCACAATGAACGACGTCTTGCTAGCCCCTGCCCACTACCCGGAAGATAAATTACAATAGCGGGGAAGTACAATATGGCCAATTATCATGCATTAAGGATGTTCAAGTGTGAAATTAATAATTTTATATGAGTACGAAATTATTTCAGTTTTGTAGACGTCACCTAAGACTGCATTTTCCTCTTATGGCAATTTTTTTAGCATGCATAGTATTCAAATAACGGCATGTCAAAGTCAAAATATGTATGACTATGGATGCATACAACTAAGGAAAACTGTCAGACTAACTAAAATAAAATATAAAAAATTTACTCTAAGGTTAATGTCGCGGCCTAATGGACAAAATTTATTAAAACATGAAAGGACACGTCTTCGTATTTTTAAAATATTGCAAAAAAATAAGGGTTTTTAATGTCGAAAATCAGCGACATCTTAAGTGCACAAAAAAACTAATGCGGATTTATTTAATTCTAATATTTTGTTTTTGACCAATAGCAACATTCATCCTGATTACAACGATACCAAGTTTACTGTATAGCAATGCGAACTGTCGACTCATTATGGTATATGTGGGTAGTGAGCTCAAGCGACGTAACCTCATCCTTCCACATCCTTCCTCAGACTGAAGCGTGCGGGGACTGCACACTAGCCTCTATACAGTATCTGCGACCGCTTTAGTTATCTATTCACGTGATTCAGAGCATACATTCCGAGTTTCACAAGGATAAGAGAGAGTGCTGATACTCACTAGTCTTGAATAGCCTAAGTCATAGCCGTCGCTATGGGCAGCCGCGACCTTAGGAGTGGCAACCCTGTAAACAAGGGTAGAATTGCATGAACATTGCGCTCTACCAAGGCCATGACTTTCCCTGACCCGCCCGTCTGTAGGCCAGACTTGTATGTAGGACAGGCAGGTGAATCAGAGAAAGTCATTGCCGTAGTAATGTACGAAGCATTACCCTTGTTTGCAGAGTTGCCACATCGTCCATCAGAGACGGCTGACGTCAGAGTGACAGACTGTCGCCATCTTGGATTAACTTCATTTTATTATAAATGCATGTTTGCACATCACACTACAGTACGGTGTTGACTTGACTGGAAGAATGATTTAACATAAAAAACTTTACATTTAGTTAGTTTTGTTCATAACTGAGGCACGTACTTATTTAAAAAGTCGCTTTCTTCAACTATCGAATTGGAAAAATATAATGAACTGACTGTATTTGGGAAATACTACACACGCCAGCCGTCAGTAAAAAAAAGTACTGTACTTATGAAAGACCTCGTTTGTCAGTCAGAGCATTATTTTCGTTATTGGCCAACCAATATCATATATTATATACAATACACGAACATAAACGGTTTCAAGGTACGAATAAGAACTATGGCGTTACAAAATACTACTGTGTCGACCGTACAATTGTTTCTTTACAAACCTAGTGAGGTGGCACAACTGTAACAAATTGGACACGAATTCGAGAGGACCCGGGTTCGATCCCCGACTCCGGAATACTTATTTCGATTTTCCATTGTTTCCCGAAATAGCTTGAGGCGAATGCTGGGACGGTTTCTTAAGGCACGGTTTCAGTCACCATATTGATTATTATTATTTTTCGAATTTTTGGAATTCTGAGAAGGAAAACGTTAAATCGGCGACTATACCGCAAATTCTATTTACCTTGAGTTACAATACAAGCATGGCAATACATCTAGTTATGTATATAGTCAGGTCGCAATTCGTGAGGCAAATTATGAATATTAAAAATTTTTCCACACAGACTGCAGTGTAATTTTATGTTAACATCTAAACCGCAAGGTCTGTACTGTAGCGAAATGTGAATAGAATTTGAGGTATAATAGCATATTTAAAAATTCTTCTTCTTAGAATGAAAAAAAAAAAAAAAACGAAAAATAATAAAATTCTATGTGGCGCCTGAAACCGAGCCTTAACAAAGGCCATGGCCGACTCCTCTCCCAGCTGCTGTCATTGTACCGAGTTGTGTGTCAGTCTATAACGACCTCGCTATCGTCGAGACGTTAAAACCAACTTACCTTACTTACCTCACTTTACAACAGCCAAAATTATGAATTACATGATTCATGACTGAAAGGGGCGAGGACATTAAGGCGGCCGCCTGGCGAAGGGCGTGTTTGTGAGCGTCAGACGAAAATCTATGAGACGCGAAAATAGTTTTGTACCATTTAGTTTCAATGCTTCGTGTGCACTCCTGTAGCTCTGTTTCAAGGTCAGTGAATGGATGTTTTAGTTTTCCCTCATCTTAAAGTTCTACTGGCAAATCACAGGCCTATGTGTAACAATCCTTCTTATAGGCTATTCAGGACAAACTGAGCACTGCTTACAATTTTCTATGAGTTATTATGCCTCTGTCTTTACTATTTAAGGGCGCGGTCTACCGGAATTTTCATCACCATTTTAAATTTTTTATTTGTACCAGATATTTTTTTCTTATTTTAGACACAAAATGTGACAAACTTTGGCTCTTATGAAATTTTTTTATCTCTCGCAGTTTTCGCGTAATGGCTTGTTAAAGTCATATTTTGCATGTTTACGTTTTAACGACTACACTAAAACCAAGTGATATACCAAACTCAAAAAAATCACAGTGGATAAAGACATTGCAGGCTACAATGACATGCTCATAAAAATAAATAATAAAAATTATTTGAATTTGAAAAAAAAATATTGAAGTTTTTAAATTTGTATTTTTAGTTTCAGCATTTTTTGTTAATTCAAACAATTTTTATTCTTTATTCTTATGAGCATCACATTGTAGCCTGCAATGTCTTTATCCACTGTGATTTTTTTTTTTTAGTTTGGTATATCAGTTGGTTTTAGTGTAGTTGTTAAAACGTAAACATGCAAAATTTGACTTTAACTAGCCATTACCCGATAACTGTGAGAGATAAACAAATTTCATAAGAGCCAAATTTAGTCACATTGTGTGTCTAAAATAAGAAAAAAATACCTGGTACAAATAAAAAATAAAAAAATGGCGATGAAAATTGCGGTAGACCGCGCCCTTAATATGCGAAAACTTTAGTGTAACAAAAAGCCAGTGTAAACGTTCCACAACTCTCAAATAGTTTCTTCTATAGCCCCAATAAATACATGTTTTTTAATTATTTAATGTGTGGGAAAGTGCTCACTTTAAAGTGAACCGCTTATATTCTGATTGGTGCAGTCAAATGATAGGCGTGTCTAGCAAATACACGCTGCCAATAACAATGAAGCAAAGCTGCTGAAGTGCACGTATTGTGGCATTGGAACAAAAACGATACAAAAACCTACTCGTAACTCTTTAATACCAATAATACGCTTAAGAGGCCGTTCCAGTGTTTCAGGCGTATTGTATGCAACCCGCATTAACCTCATATAAATCAAGGCTAATTTTACCTTCGTAATAGCAGTAAGAGTATTACACATATCAGCATTTTCATCGCGCTTTATCAAAGACACAGCCATTATTAATAGAGCTGCGTTCTGCAAAATGAAGCATAACAAACGGTTACATTAAAAACCAAATACAAAACAAAATGTCTACCATTCTTTATACTTGACTTCAACGAACGCAGCGAAAATATGAACGACTGTCTCTTTCATATAACACGAAGACAATGTTGATATGTGTAATACCTGTATTGCTATAGTGAAGGTAATATTATCCTTGATTTATATGGGGTTAACGCGGGTTGCATATATACGCCTGAAACACTGGAACGGCCTCTTAATGTTCTGAAAATACTTGGAGGTTCTTGTGTCATATGTGTTTTCTGTAATTGGAAAGGTACTTATGGGACACGATTTCTGTGCCGCTGGAATTCAGCTCAGCAGGCAAGCAACTAAGTTAAGCAGAAATTCAAACTTAATTTTGTATTAAGTATACACAGAACAGTTTCTATGGACATACGTCGTTGCGGTAAATGTTGCCGTATTGCTGGAAAACCCACAACAAAACAAAAAACAAAAGAATAAAACCAGTAAGCTGTAGTCAACACATATAAAACACACAGATAATTCCTGACAGGAATGTAGTTATATCCCACAAGGACAAAACCACATTCAAAACAACACAAAATTAATTCCCAAGTGGAACATAGTCGGCTGGAGAAAGGTGGCAAAAGAAAAAAAAAATCACAAACGACAGACGGAAAAATAAAAGAATTAAAAATAAATGGGGTGTATGAAAAAGGCACCAGATGGATGAACGATGACAACTCAAATAACGAGAGACACGAATGTATATGAACACAGGCAAAATACAACACAGACAAAATACAGGCGAATAAATAGTAGGCTTCTCAAGACAACAGATGCAGAGTTTCGGGAACTGGTATCTGTTCTCGTCTTCAGGCACATGTACAGACTGAGGAACTACAATAGACTGACTGTACATCTAGAAAAAAACAATGTCTTACAGAGGAAATATGCCTACTTGCAGCTCATACAATGACTGAGCAGCTGCCTCCTGATTGGTAGCGAATGTAAAAATAAAAAAAAACTGTCCTGGTTATAATGCGAACCCATTGCAGGAATCGTTCAAAGATCACATGAATTGTTTAGCATCTAACTGAAAAATGTTTTTAAAAATTAGTCTACATGCCTATCTTGAGAAAGTACAAGCAATGGCAACAGTGTACTGCGCGGAGAGCGAGGTGCCGGTTGAAGGCATCTGGCTGGACCAGCACCTGCCCTGAGATGCTGCTCGTCACAGACTCCAGTCTCCACACAACCGGCTACCTGCGAGCTTGGGTCTGACATAACGTTCACCAGCACGCCTTTTTTTGCCCCCTAAAACTCGCGGTATCGGTCCCGCCCGTTGCACAATACGCGGCAGCGAAAGGACGAGATCTACCGGTTGTTACAAAGCGATCGTCGTTGCTAAGTCGAGACTACAGCTAGAGTAGGGGGAGCGTAAGTGTTTTGATTAACTAGAAAACAAGAACCACCTAAGTGTCATAATATCAACACGGTCACGCCTATTGAAAGTTAAGGTGCCCCTAAATGCACTGGTCTCTAATTGGTCGTATATTTAGGTTGTGTCCTATCCCATAGCCATGGCGAGAGCACGCGTAGTGCATTATGTGCGAAATAATTTGTTCATTCTTATATTCTACCATTTTATTCCCTTTGTGACTACTTTGCTCTGAGAAATAGGTGTCATATTTTGTAAGTAATCACATATTACATTTTACTGGCATCGTACATAAATTATATATACCGGTATATTAGAATTTTTACCACAAAAGAGTGTCCTACACTAAACTGTCACAATACTGTACAACAAAATAATTATATTAGGTGGGGCTTAGTTATTTTTCAAATCATCACTTTCAAATAAAAACATTATTTGTGTTAGTTATAGGTAAGCATTTCTGTATGGAAGAAAATGTGCAAACATATATATGACATTTGAAACACTAATTTGGTTACAGTGTTAAGGGTATTGAAAAACCAGTGTAAAAGATATTGAAACCAATGTCGGATGCACCGAGATGAACAAAAAAACCCCATAGGTTCGATATGCCTTAAGGGGGATTGATCCCTGTCAGATCGGTTTTACGATTTTTCTTTTCAATCAGGGAATAGACACATTGTTTTACTTTTTTCACGCTGACAAGGCATAGTTTATTGTTTCATTCACTTTTTGGAATCCATAAGGCATTGTTTCTGTTAATGTTGCGGGCTGTGTAGTCGCTCCCGTAAATCAAGCAATTTTCCTTTTCAGCTGTTTCCCGCTGCAAAATAATGAATATACAGTATTATGGTACCAGCAATTACATAAAAGAGATTATGTTTGTATCTATGCCTTGTCGTAATAAAAATTTTGATGCATCGACTGGAACAGAAGTTATCGGAGAAACAGATAAATCCAAGGTGGTAGGGATCAATACCCCTTAAGATGTACAACACTTGAATCGCATACCAATGTTGCCTACATATGGTAAAAAAAACTGACCACAAGGATTTACCTTAGCCTTAAATATTAAAATCCAGCCTGGAGGTATGTCATTTTATCACCAAAATAAGTGTTAGTTGAAACTTATGACTCCCCTGCTTGAAACGTGGTAAACAACTCCTAAGCAGGCGAAGATCTTGAAACTAGAAGTGGTCCATGTACCAGAAGGTCGTCCGGTCATTATTTTCACCTTAGATACTAGGACATGCCTCTTGCCCCCTGATGCCTCGATGACCGGTGACCTTCCCAGCCACTATACAGAAAGGTCAAGTGCCCTCCAGCAGTCCTTCCACGATATTCAACCAACTACAAACCAATACACTGCAATACAAGGAACGAAGTGCGCTCCTGTCTTCGTACACACCAGCCACTCCACGGTAACAGCAGAGATAAAGACTACGGCCAATGTCGCAGCATAGGAACGTTTACAGAAGCGAAATGGCATGATGGTATCTTCCTGGCTGTTGGCCATTGCTGCAGGTGGGTTAGAAGCAAATATTGTAGAAGGACAAATTAGGAAATTCATAAGAAAGACACGAGACGTGTTATTTAATTATAGTTCACGCCGATTTAAGCACTGTTCCTTCTGCAACAGCACATTGCTCTATGAATAGTCAAAGTTTTATATTTTGTTATTTATAAATTGAACTGCAATCGTGATTTCAGAATATAGACATGTTACTTTAGTAATATTTTTTACAAGTAAAATTTTGAAATATTTGAAAACACATTCTCGTAATATTAGCCTAAGATAAATGCAGCCCGTAAATTTATAACCAGCATAATACAGATACATAAGAATGTGAGTTTTACTAGTGTATCCAGTTCTCGCTGTTGGTAACACATCTCGCATTTTAACAATGCTAAAAAGCATATTGTCTTTTTACGATATTTGTTAGAAGAACATGTTTTCTGCATTCTCCCAAAGCAATGGTCTATGAAACTAGTAACACTTTTCACAGGAGGGTTGCTGAGAAATTTTAAAACATTACTCGAACTAAAATACTATTACAGAACCTTCAAAAGCTAAAAACAGTCAAGCCAGGCACTGGAATAAGGGTGCATACTGTCATATATTCACGCTTAAGATGGCGTGGTACATAATTCAATGCTAAAAGCAATTATCTATAACTGTAGGTTTTTTGAAGCCACTTTGCGAAAACTAAACAATAGCAATCCTACACAATAGATTTTCCGAACGTTTCAAACAAAATTGTATACAGTGTTACGAACTTCTGAGGCACAATCTCTGACGCCGGAACCTTGTGCATTTAACTATGACGCAAGAGATAAAAATAACGAATTAGTAATTCTGAATAAATATTTACTCATAAAGTTGGCAAATATCATTATCTAGGATTGTCATTGAGTATTTCATCCATATTGGCTTCGGAAAAAGCGCAGAAAACTATTTATGTTTTCAGTGTTTATTTATCTATCACGCATTCTTAAGTAGCTTTCTTTATTGGCTCTGATAAGAATCAGCGCTCGCTAACTGTTCGGCGGCTTGCAGGCTATCGCCATTTTTGGTGGAAGACTACGGCCTTCGATGTACAGAGCTGCAGGTGTGCACAGAAGATATTCGTATGAGTTGGTGCAAAATATCTTTAAGGGCGTGGTCTACTGCAATTTTCATCACCAATTGTTATATTTTTTTATTTGAACCAGATATTTTTTTTTTATTTTAGACACACAATGTGACTAAATTTGGCTCTTATGAAATTTTTTTTATCTCTTATAGTTTTCGCGTAATGGCTTGCTAAAGTCATGTTTTGCATGTTCCCGTTTTAAGGACTACACTAAAACCAACTTATATACCAAACTAAAAAAAATCACAGTGGATAAAGACATTGCAGGCTACAATGACATGCTCATAAAAATAAATAATAAAAATTATTTGAATTTTAAAAAATTGCTGAAACTCAAAATAAAAATTTTAAAAATTCAAAATTTTTTTAGAAATACAAATAATTTTCTTTTCCTTAATTTTATGAGCATGTCATTGTAGCCTGCAATGTCTTTATCCACTGTGATTCTATTTTAGTTTGGTATACCAGTTGGTTTTAGTGTAGTCGTTAAAACGGAAACATGCAAAATATGACTTTAACAAGCCATTACGCGAAAACAATGACAGATAAAAAAATTTAATAAGAGCCGAATTTAGTCACATTTTGTGTCTAAAATAAAAAAAAAAGTCTGGTACAAATAAAAAATAAAATAATAGTGATGAAAATTGCGGTAGCCGCGCCCTTAACCAAAAAAAGGTGGCTCCGAGTATGAGTGCCTCTGACGCTATTCACTGCACATTCTCCGGCTATATTACTGAAAACTAGGAAGTCTACGGTTGCCCAATACGCCAGGAAAGCGACACAGTGAAATGGAAAGAGCAAATTATAGTGGAACACACACGGTAGTAGGTGGAATGGTTGACTACCTGGCTTCTATGTGGATCCGAGTGATAAACACCACTTTGCGAGATTACTTCTGTGAAAACTCCCGCCCATCGCGGTAAGAAGTCCAGATGAACCCTCAAGTATTTCACCACTACCAGTCGTGGCCCGTGAGACCGTACCACCACATGGGTGAAAGGGGAGGCGAGGAGAAAGACCTGGCGTGTTAAAACAACGTTCCGCATCCCGCCTGATGGAAATACGACGTGGCGTGACTGATTGCAGTGGCAGTGGGAATAACAAGGATTTCTTTATGGTCGTCCGTCGTCTGTCCTAGCCGCCAACGTGCGCAGCTTCAGTCGTATATATGTCATTTAACAACCGGAAACATTTATGGAAATTCGCCTATGACGTCCGAGCATTTCGATGGTCCAATTCAAAAATGAAACAACTCAAAATTCCCAGTTTTGAATAAAATGCGTATAGATAGATCTCCGTTTCACTAAAGAATCTATTAACTAGTATATTTGGTTGGTGTTAATTTGAAGCAAAAATACAGAGACCACTATTTAAGGTGTGTAAAATGTTTATAGTCTGCCGTTGCTGAAATTATCACACTTTAAAATAAAATAAATACCAATTCTAGATCTTTACTGGCAATCATAATAACGTGCAATGTTATTAAAACAAGTGAATTTTTGAGTTTTTTTCTTTTCAGCTGAGTAGATTGCACTTCTGTCTATGTGTTGGTGAGCCAAATTAAAAAATGCAATTTTTTGAATTGTTTCCCTTTTGAACTGGGCCACCGATTTAAGAATTTGTGGTAGATAAATAAACACTGAAAACATAAATTGAATTCTACACTCTTTTCGAAGCCAATGTGGATAAAAATACAAAATGACAATATTAGATAATGGTATTTGCCAACTTTATGAGTAAATATTTATACAGAAATATTCGTTAAGCATGATCTCCTGTACCGCAGTTAAATGCACGAGGTTCCGGCGTCAGAGATTCAGCCTCAGAAGTTGTTAAAACTGGAAATAATTCTGTTCAAAATGTTGACTAAATCTATTGCCTAGGATTACTGTTTTTTGAATTTTGCAAATTGGCTTCAAGAAACCTACAGTTATACATTAATGATTATAGCGTTGAATTATGTACCACGCCCTCTTAAGGGGGTTGGTGTATGTTAACACAGTTTATTTTTTACGTTGTGATACAGAACACACTGTCAACACATTTTAAGGTGCATAATATGTATTCAATTTAATTTTATCAATTAAACATCCTAGGACGTATTATTTAACGGCTTACTAAAATTAACGTGATTATTTCTTATAGTAGCTACTTAAAGATAAGGACACCAGTAAGCCTAATGTTTTGATGCAAACGGAATCATATTTTAAATTATTTTCCAGTGGAGATCGTGAATTAACTACAAAACAATTTTCTCACCAAAATAAATAATGTCGATACAAAACATTGTTTTACCTTAAGCAACTAGCGAATGGTCAAACCAGTAATATAAGTACTTCAAGTCGAGACGTAGAGCTTGGATTTTATTGTCTTCCTCGCTGATAATAATACCACATGAAGCACGTGTTGTGCAGTCAGAGTCTTGGAAAATGTTTGTGAACTTCTAAAATGCTTACAAAGGCGTCATGAATACAGTTGCAACTACATTGTTGCTGTCAGGATAAGTATCTTCTAGCTGGTAACCATAGTAACCAATGTAAAATGCAACACGAGCAGTTTAACAATGTTATTATTATTTGTTTCCATGCCTACCCTGGAACGCTGGTGCGAGAATAAACTGTACCACGAAGCACAGCTGCTTATTTCATTATTTTATTTGGTTGCGCTCTGTTATCTTTCACGACATTGCCACAGATTGAACAGTAATACAGACGTGAAATTGCATGGCGGCCCATTCGATACAGGCCAAATTCACCGCTTATTGGCTGCCCGAAGCTGTCGATACCAACCAGTTCCAGTATGTCACGGCAGGTTTCCTATTGGCCTGGCTGCCGGCTAGCAGAGCAGCCACCTTACGCTGATTGGCCGTACCGTCTCCGCCATGTTTCTGGCCAGCGAAGCCATTTTTCTGGCTTGTGTGACTGAGTGTACCGTACAACCGGCTATTTCACTTCTGTATTTCTAACTATTCTGTGATACTGCCTTCTGATAAAAATCCGTTTCTACGTTTAAAGAATCTAGATATCCTGCGTTTGTGTGTATGACGTGAGGCACAAATTCCATTGACGGCAAAGGGTGGCGCTGACCAGCGTATGTAAAGTGGTACCGCATTTATTCACAAGCCAGTTAACTGTCGTGCAATCCTTTACTGTTACTATTTAAGTTGTGAAAATGTAATTTTATTTGTGGGAAGTATAGTTTAAAGTACAGCACATATTTAAATCATGGTGTTATTCGATTCCAGTTAATATTTTCACAGATATGGCACTTAGAAAAAAATGTTGTTAACCATTTTCAGACACCCGAAAAATATGATTCTGATGAGCGTCCCGAATTGTTCAACTTAGAGAAGTAGTTCCGTAAAAAAAAAAAAAAAAAAAAAAAAGAACAATCCCAACCTTAAGGGCATTCAAGTGCGATAACATCATAATTTTATATTCATATGAGATATTGTTAGTTTTGTAGACAGTACTTGAGAGTGCAGTTTCCTCTTACAAAACAATTCTGTGTCATTTTGATACTGTCATGCAGTGCCGCAACCTGGTTGAGGGAGGGGTGTGCAAAAAAAGGGGGCCTGAATGGGGCCCCGGCCTCTTGCCCTTAACTCCGAGAAATAATTAGATTGTTTAACCCATTTAGTCAAGCAACACTGTAAAAAAAGTGAGTAATATTACTCATCATATGTATGGTAATATTCCCCAACCTTGAGAGGAAAGTCTGATTTCCGAACATGTGTGGAAATTTTCGCAAGGTAGTGTATTCGCCACACAAACCACTCGGAAGTTTCGCTCGCGCGTTATGTCAAATTGTCCTAGAGGTCTTGCGCAAATACGTAATGAAAAATT